>JAUPMG010193539.1:0-10146 GCA_031762675.1 Pachysandra terminalis
TCTGCGTTTAGATATGTGAATCGTAAGTTCAGTAATCAGTACAAAGCAACCATTGGAGCGGATTTCTTGACGAAAGAGGTCCAGTTTGAAGATAGGCTATTCACTTTGCAGGTGAGCTATGATCTATAAATGTGAATTTTTCAATTTATCATTTTGTTTTCTGATCTATATATTGCATTGGCATTGGTACCCGACTAATGGATTTGGCAAAACTTGAAAATAGTATTTGAGGAATCTGCTGCATTACATATTCAAATAATATAACAGAAAATGATTCTTCAATTTTGATATAAGCATTATATATATGACATTTAGCAATGTTATTATGGATTATCTCATATATCGTATACACGATCAAATGTGTGATTAATACTGTTGTATTGCCACTCTGAACTTTTGATAGGAAAAGCAAAAAAATACCTTTTGTAGATGTTAAAATATTTGCTTTTAGGGTTAGGAAAATGTAGGAGTGCCGTACCAGTGCTCGTTGAGTGTGTCAGAATCCAGTATGCTTCTGGCACTGGTACAGTGCTTATTTAGAAGAGTAATCGTTGTTATTTAAACCCTTTGTGTATTATTATGATTATTAGTACTATTATTATGTATATTTATATTTTTTTTTTTTCGGAGAATGATATGAGGGATATGATAAATTCTTCATTTGTATTTAGTTGACTGTCTGTAAGGATACGAGACTAAACTTGACTTTTATTTTATGTGATTGGAATATGATAAACCTTTTACTACTTCCACTAATCATTAAGTTAAAAGGCATGAAATATGGGCTCCAAATTAATCATTTGTATCGAATTTACCAAACATTTCTAAGTGCTGGCATCAAATTTCCGTGATGCATATTTTATAATCTCATAGTAAAGCCTAGAAAAAATGTTTTAAATTGGTACTTTTGCCCTTGCTAAAGGTAGAGAAGCTAAAAAGGCGAGGGGAAAAAAGTGACAGAAGTAAGAATTTCAGATTACATAGCACAAATATGACCGGAAAGATAACGGTTCTGTACGGAGCTGTAACCAATGAGTTTGGATGATATGCTACAATTCAACGGTCATTCTATAATTTGTGCAATTCTCATGTGATTCAAAGAACTGAAGATCAATCCAAGAGGATTTTGATTTGGGGGATTGAATTAAATGGGAAAAGGTTTCATGGTCTGGATTACCAGCTTTACTTTGTTGGTGAGACATGGGTTCACTTCCATGTGGATGGTGATGCGGCCAATCAAAGCTATCCATTTGGTAACAGGTCATGTGGACAATCCATACATCCATGCAAACACAATATCTATCATTTATTAGGACTTTTACCATGTTGTATTTTAACGGATGAATTTTTCCACAAAATTTCCAAGTGTTGGGGTGAAAAGAAGTTAGAATAAGTAGGCTCCGTTTCACTACATTATAAATGTATTTTAGGCTAAAATGTGGCATGTTGAGATGAGTGATGTGGAGGAACATGTGGATCTAATGGGTCATGTTAAGGCTTATCACACCATGATTTACTAAAATGGTGTGACCTGCCAAGCCACCCGGCTTCTTAGATAGCATCCCATTTCAATGTTCTGATTATTAACCTGTACATTTTAATTTAAATGGTACTAATAGAGTTGGATGAAAGCAAACAAGACCATCAAATCCATTTATTGGAGGGAGGGAGGAATGTTTATAAAACGCTGGTTCTCTCTGAAGTGATGCTAGAGGTAGAGGTAAGAAAAGGTGACTCCTTGGATGCAAGAGCACAAGCGAAGAGCAAGAAGCAAGCTGTCGCTAGCTGTCATGGTAATCAATATTTTTCATAGGCTTCAGAAGAAACTTGGTATCTAATACATAATTTTAAAGTCAGTGTGGTGGATGCAATTTTGAGAATGATATGATTCTGGATGGAGGGGGGAAGGAGAAGTTCTCTTTGATGTGCCACTAGAGGCAAGAGATGATGAAGCTGAGAATTCTCGGAAATTAGCTGTCATTGTAGACAATGTCATAGGTTTCAGTAGAAACTTGGTATTTCTGCCAATATTGTTATGTCTTTTGGCAGCATAAAACCTTTGCCAAATATCTTATGGATCTAGAAGGGCAAGAGAAAGACTAAAGAGGACGTGGATGAAGTTGATTAGAAAGGACTTGTATATACATAATCTAACTGAAAATATGGTTTTTGATATATTGAAATGTAAGAATATGATTTGTGTTGCCGACCACAACCAGTTGGGAAAGACATTTGTTGTTGTTGTTGTTGCTTCTGCTGTTGCCGCCGCCGCTGTTGTTAATTTATGATTCTGTAGAAGTCATGTTTTGCTATAGGGCACAAAGTTTAATATTTTGTGCCAATACAATACATTTCGGCTGAGACTAATTTGTTTTAAGGATACAAACCTTTTAGTAAAGGCATTGGTTGATACTTTATAAATATTTATTTTATCATGGTCTCAGCCGATACTTACTGATGCATTTCAGTTTTGGAGGAGATCAAAACCTAATCCAAAAACTTTAAAACCTTGATAGTGCAAGTTATATTTTATCATGGTCTCAGCCGATACTTACTGATGCATTTCGGTTTTGGAGGGGATCAAAACCTAATCCAAAAACTTTAAAACCTTGATAGTGCAAGTTGTAGCAAAATTTTATTATCTGAAATCTTCTGACCAGGAAGTCTTGGGAGATGTCAGACATTCCTTTATTTTCTTGGTAAAGTTTATTTTAGATGTAGGAGTAAAACATTTTTCATTTTTACATAGAATAAAGCATCATGTGTGAATCTCAACCCTTTTTAGGAGAATACTGTGACAAAATGAGGTTATTGAAATTTTCCTTTGCTCGTCACTTTCTAAGCTCACAAATTTGGGGCAGGATCCCTCTAGAACCAGGTATCCTTTGCTTTAGGATTGTTTTCTGATACTCATTTCCGTTTGGTTCAATCTTCCAGGAATTTATAATATCCAAATACTTGTTTTCAATGGTTAATGGTCTAATGCAAGCTTTATGATGTCTCTCCCCCCTTTTGGCTTCACTTCTGGTAATCTTGAAAAGGCAATTCCTGCTTAAAAAAATGTGGTTTTTCATTCAGTGCAAAGAAAGATAATGAGAATAATGTCTTTTCTTTTTTTCTTTTTTTTCCCCCTTTTTTTAAAAGATATTTTAAGGTTGACAATTTGTGATTAAATGCTCAGATATGGGATACAGCTGGGCAGGAGAGGTTCCAAAGCCTTGGTGTGGCTTTCTACCGCGGTGCAGATTGTTGTGTTCTTGTGTATGATGTAAATGTCATGAAATCATTTGATAACCTTAACAACTGGCGGGAAGAATTTCTGATTCAGGTAATTGTTAACCCAGTAGCAATCTACAACAGAGGATACCAAATTCCAAGAACCAGTGACTGAAAATTCTATCTGTGTTTGATGTGCAGGCCAGCCCATCCGACCCTGAAAACTTCCCATTTGTTGTACTAGGAAACAAAATAGACATAGATGGTGGAAACAGCCGGGTGGTAAGATGGTTCTCTTCCTCGTCAGCATGCTTTTGCGTTCTCTTCCAGTTGGAGTATTGTAGGCTTTTTGAAATTAAGTTGCCAGGAATTATAGCGGTGCTCTTTTGTTTCTATATGCGTGTCTTGATGGTGTCCTTCGCTTAGTGTTAAGTATCGGCCGATCTCGAGTCAGATCGACCGATACAACTCCGGATCGGCTCAAGGTGAGTCACGATCCCAAGCCGATCCCGATAATTGCTAAAGTTCTCTGACTCGGTCCGAAACTGAGTTAGATCGTCCGATCCAGACGATCTGACTCGGTTTTGAACGAGTCAGATCAGACGATCCGATGATGAATTGTTTGACAGCCCTAGAAAATTTTATGATTTAAAAAAAAATCATAATAGGCCATATTTAGATTGGTGATCCAAATCGATATCGGACCTGGATGATTGCCGATCCGATACCGAGTTTAAACACTATGGTCCTTCGTATTAACTATGTATGTACATGGATTTTACTTCTGGTTTTCTAGGTTTCTGAGAAGAAAGCTAAGGCATGGTGTGCCTCCAAGGGAAATATACCTTATTTTGAAACTTCTGCAAAAGAAGGTTTCAATGTGGAAGCTGCTTTCGAATGTATAGCCAAAAATGCTCTCAAGAATGAACCCGAGGAAGAAATGTGAGTATTTTTAAAATATTTGCAAATTCTTATATTTCTTTTTCCTGTATTTGTTTGCCTTTTGAGTATTTTTTTTATGTGAAATCAACATTTTGTTGCACTTAAGTAACCAATTGAAATTTATGTGATATTTTAGTCAAATTTGATTTGTAGACGCACATTTGATGCTTTACCCTGCTTTCTCTTTACCTGATGCCAAGAACCACGATAACCCCTCCTGATGCTTCTTTCTGACCCATTCATTATTTTTTGAATGGATGAAAGCTTCCCAATGACATGTGATTTGGCTGCGATTTTGATAAATGGGATACCTTTCAGGTGACTTGTGAAAACCTCGTTTATGCTACTAAACCCAAACCACTTGCCTTTTCCACGTTTTTTTTTTTTTTTTCATATTTTGGTGACATGGAACCCCCGACTCTACTTAGTGAGGACAGGATAAACCCGGATACATGACCCCACCCACAAGGACCATATATCAGGTAAGCCCGGGGACTTGAACGTGGGACCTCCAGTTCCTGAGCTGAAGAGCCCGCTAATTGCCTTTTCCATGTTGATAAAGCAGGTCAAGTATTGATTTCTAGATTTGTGTTTTATTAACCACAAATATGGTTTTTAGTCCTGAGCTTTTTTAAATTTTCAATACATACATGAATTGTCTCACAAGTTGCTAATCAGTTTCTTTGAAAACTTGGATTGATGATGATGAGGAAGATACCTTCCTGACACAATTGATGTGGCGGGTGGAGGACGGCAGCAAAGATCCTCGGGCTGCGAATGTTAGAATTGCTTCCAATTGGTCAAGGTTTCATTGGTGATTCAAAGGCAACTATCATATTCCCCCAATGCATATGCAATAATAGTTCAAGGAATGTTATTGAAGTTCTTCTATGTATTATATATGTAGATTTAATCAGAAAGAGATGGTTGCTGCTCTATTGTATTTGTTTTCAATTATTCTCTGGATTCCATCTTTTATACTTGGTTGCTTCTTTGGAAATGGAATTTGTTCTATTTTAACTGCTCTTCTACAATCTTTTCTTCAGTTTCGTGGACTATTGTTTATAAAACCGCATCTCATGTTGCATTGTGTTTATGTCAAAGAAAATAGAGAATGTTGATTAAGCACTGTGTGGATTGAATATATATAGCTGCAAGAGGTTTCAAAGTCTTTCTTGGAATGAAGAAGATTCTTTAGTTCTGGCGTTCAATTCATGGGCAAAAGGTGTAAATAGAAATTAGTTCAAGCCACGTGGCAAAACATGGTCCTACGTAGGGATGCAACTTGGGTTGGTTCAAGCCATAAAAAGACCCAACCCAAACCAACTTTGGTTCGGTTTGAGTTAGTTTTTAGATATTTGATTCGGATTTTGAAACTATAAAAAATGAATTATAGATCGGTTTGATTTTGGGTTGAAGTTTCAGTTTAACCGAGTTGAACCAAAACCCAAACTCTAGTATAATAGTTTATATTTGTATATTATATATGATATATATGGTAAATTATATATTATATAATGTATAAAACATAAGTTGTAAACGAGTCGAGTTGAGCTATGCCAGGCTCTACTTGGGCTCGTAAACCTTGAGCAAACCTCAAGCTCAGGCTCGTTAAAAGATTTTAGGATTGCTATAAGATAAAATATAAGATATAAGAATATGGATGAAAATGTCATTTTTTTCAGATACAAACACGACTTGTGAGCCTGATTATAGAGCTCAAGCTCCGATCGTTACCTTAATAAAACATGATATTTTCTATATAATTATAAAATATTATATTAATCCGATCCAACCCAAACTAAAATTACAATTTAGGTTGAGTTGGTTTGGTTTGGTTTGGATTTAAGGTTTTTCATTTCGATTCGATTCGATTTTTGATTGAAAAATTCGTTCTCTCTCGAATATGATTTGATCCATTTGTTTCTCCTCCCAAAAAAGAATAATAATAATAATTCAGAGCTAAGGTTAGGGTTTTAGGATAATGGAAGAAGCTACAGGGAAAGAAGGGTTGCTGAATACGATTCGACCTCCAAAGCTCGAAGACGCAGGGCTGGAGAACTGCGCTTTACCACCTGAAGCAATCAGAGAAGCTTTCTTCAAGGCTGCCGATTCCATTCGATCTGGAGCTCGCTCCATCCTTGGTTCTTCTACAACCGACGATCTTGGGGAGAACGATGACTGTGTTCAAGATCCTGGACCTACTAATGGAGAATCGTCTGATGCACTTGTCGGGATAGCCCCCACTGCTGAACCGCGGTGGCCTTGCGGTACTGAGAGAGGCGGCGGTCTGCCGAAAGTGATCGGAGACGAGGTTGCTACCGATGTTACTGAGAGCTCGGACAAGTTATTAGGTACGGAGATACCTGAAGAGGTGAAGTCTGAAGGAGGGAAAGCTTGTGTTGATGGGTTTCAAGGTTTGAAGATCGGAGATAACAAGAAGTTGGAAACTGATGATGAACAAGAAGAAAAAGAGCAACCTATCTTTACTGAAACTTACTTATGAAATATGTTTGGAGCTATTTCATTTCATTATTGTGGTTTCAGGGTTTTCTTTCAATCTTTCTTTTCTTCATGTATGTGTTGTGGATAACCAAAAAGAAAATGGAAAAGATGAGTTTTAGTTGTTCATAACATCAACATGTTTCAGCATGTTGTTGCTTTTCCTTCCTTCCCTGTTAATAATTCCCATTTTCATTTGAGAATTCAATCTTAAGCTTTCCATGAAGAATCAATATCAAAACAAATGAGAGAGACATAGGCTCCGTTTGTTTCAATCTAAAATAAGATATAGAAAACAATTTTAGTGGAAATTGTGTTTTTCGAATGTTTGTTTCAATATAAAACGATATTCATATGAATTTTATTTTTCAAATATGAGATTATTTTCTAGAAAATGATATATCTTTAAAATTTCTGCATGTCATTTTGTTTCAGAAAATCAATATGTCCATACAAGGTAAAAGTTATTTCTTTTCATTTTGATTAAATCAAAGCCACAAACATGTGTAGCCACCTCTACTGCCTTTACTAACATCACCACTACCATCTTTGTTGACAACACACCGTCACTTACAACATTATCGTTACTGTCATCATTTTTAGCAACGGTGTACCACTATTACCACCACCAACAATGATGGTTGAACTGTTGTTGCCATCAACACCACGATGTTTACAAATGGGTTGGAAAAGCCCAAACCCAACCTAACTAATAAATGAGTCAACTCAAACCTGTTTAATTAGGTTAGATTCGAGCAGTTTAACAGGTCAGTTAAAAAATTGTCAACTCTAGACGACAAGATTCGACCCAACCTACCAACCCGTTCGAACCTATCTATCAGGTATTTTAGTAGGTTCAGATGGTTACAAGTCATTTTTTTTGTAACTATTTTCATGTACTTCAAACATAAGAAAGTGAAAACTACTGATTTTCTACTCTAATTTCTAACTTCCAACCAATAAGGTATTTTAGTGGGTTTAGATGGACAAAAACAGATGGTTACAAGTATTTTCATGTACTCCAAAAAGTGAAAACTATTGATTTTCTATTCTAATTTCTAACTTCCAATCAAACAACTGAACAAATCTAATTTTCCTAAAAACGTTTTACGTCAAAAACGGGGCCATAATACACAACTGAAAAGAATATGAAGAAGCAGGAAAATTACCCTTTAGTTTTTCCTCTTTTTATTTCGTTCAAGACTCAATAACCGTCTACTTCCGTTTGTGCTGACCTAAGAAGTGAAACCACTTGTGAAAAATCTCTTACTGCAAAGAGAGAGCTGCCTTGGGCTTTTCTACGTTGAGAAGTCTTCCGACCCCAATTGGTCTAAAACAGCTTGATCTCTGGAATTTTTCTCTGGTAAGAACATGAAGGGATTCTCCATTTCCTTTTTAGAAGTTTCATGTCAGGAAGAACATCATACGAAGGGAAAAAGAATGAGATATAGAGCTAAATTGAGTACAAACTAATTTCTGTGGTAATGCCGGTGCCGGAACACGAAAAATTTCCAGGCAGAGAAATGGCAGTACAAGGAGAAGACTCTGAACTATCAAGGACATTTATGGATTGGGAAAACGAATGGAGCCTAACCCCTTCCTTCGCCGCCGTCGCTTCTGACGAATTCTCCAAAAGCTTAATAACAGCAGAAGACCTGAGAAAGCAAAGCACATGAATTGATGTTACACAAGAAAATATTTTAATTTCCCAGAGGAAAAAAAAATCCTACTATTTAGAAGTTTTTGAGTGTACTAACCAAAAACAGCAATAAGAGCAGGGACAAGGCATTGACTTGCAACTAGGACTGGCATATCAAGCTGCAAAAAGCACAACCAGGAACAGAGTTCCATATCATCGAACCAAAATACTTGAGAAAAATTATCATACAGTTTAATTACAAACTCCTTACTTCATCTCTGTTGAGCAAACCCAAGAAATCCATCCTTCTACTGTACTTGTTTCCGATAATGGTGGAAAAAGAATTCTTATCATTCTTCTCAGGCAAGGTTTCCCATTTGGAATTGGAATGCTCCACGGAAGAATTCAAACCTCTTCCCATATCGACGATAGGATATCCTGGGAGTCTTCTGTTCCTCCCCCTCATTTGAAGACCATAACCCTTTGTCCCCCATATTTCGAACCTGGAGTCGGTCCTGCAAAGCAACTCCTTGCCAACAACTGCAGAGTACGTAGAGAAGTTCACATCAGTCCGGCGAGATGGTAATTGGTTATCGTCCTTGTACAGGGCCAGATCCTGTCTAACCGAAGCAGAGAACAGCACTGGATCTTTAATGTTCCTGCTTGTGAAATCCAATATTTTTCTCAAAAGCCAATAGCAGTTTGTAACCATATGGCTACCGTCAAGGCAATTGGAGTCGCCGTACACTGCAATACGACCCCCACCTATCTCCACAAGGCCAAGAATAGAGGAGTCCGCCTACATTTATTGATGGAGACAGGACATCTTAGTTGCATAGTTCATGAAAGAGTCCTATGATAAATGAAGAAAGTCCCAAAAAAATGTTGGAGACCTCTGAATTAGAGAACAAGATATGCGTCCATCATCTTTACGAAAAAACAGGATGGCTGAAGTAAGCAATCTGACTGATTTACTTTTACCAGGGAGTAGACAACCCAGCCACTAAGAGCAAGGTATACATCTTTAGTGCCAGGCTCGACTCGTATGAGCCGAGCTTAAGCTCTATAATTAAGCTCATGAACCGATTCTGAGCCCCAAAAAATGCTCACTTTCTTAACGAGCTTGAGACGAGCTCGGGTAAGCTCGGCTCGGTTTGTATATGAGATTATACATCCATATTCCTATATCTTATATTATATATTATACTATATAACAATAATCATAAACTGCACTATTAATATGTTTATACTAAGATAAGCTTTTTTGCAAGCCGAACCTTCTACGAGCTGAGCTTATTGTCACGTCCTTTTTATTTTTATTATTTTTTTCTTTTCTTGGTGGACAAGGTAGGAAACAAATCTCCCCTGTACCATCAAGAATTCTTGTACATTTTAAAATCAAGGTAAACTTAGGGAGCACTGATGCTCACCTTGGTCATGCCGGACTGCAGTATATTTTGGGTGGCACCACTCTCTGAGGTATCCAGGAAAGGGAAGCTGTGAACATACCCACCTCCAGGAAACTTCACAATATCTGTTCCGGATGCATAACGACTTCGTTCTCCATCTATAGAAAAGTCGCCATTCAGAATCTTGTCTCCAAAAGCAATCCCAAAAGGGGACAAAAGATCATTCAATGCAGGAACGTTTGCACCCCCTGTAACCGGCGTCCACCAACTGCGGGTGTTATCGTCGAAGAATCTCATCTTCACCATCGTATTCACATTATACCACTCAGCAAAGACAACCAACCCTAAACCAGTATTTATAACATCATCTTTCAGCTTTGCAATCTCTTCTTCAAAGTATTCATCCTCAAGATCCACCATCAGAAGCGTCCCATATTG
>JAUPMG010193550.1:0-10146 GCA_031762675.1 Pachysandra terminalis
TAAGTTTTCATGTTCCTGCGCGTGTAGCGGTCGGTTTTCATGTTAATATATATTATATGTGTGGGTGTATCATATCACAAGCACGTTAATTTATCATATCTTTACCTTATCTTTGCATAAAAGTGGGTCTTGCTTTATGTATCCATCGTTTTCCTTGCGTATCCACTCGTATCCATGCTTTTTACATCGTATCCAGCGTATCCGTGTCGATATTCGATACGTATCCGTTTTCGGGCTGATCGATACGCTACCTCGATACGATATTTTGAATCATGACCCTACCTGATAGCAAAAATGAAGGACCGGGACGAGATGATCCTACTAGTAGACCAAATAATGGAGTCCTAAGCCATTGAGTCAATGAAAACCAACTTCAACTCCTCAAACATCCTAACAAGATCCAACAATTCAGCCGGCCTATGGTCCCTTCTAAGATCTAAATTACAATACAACCTAAAAGAGGACCATGAAAGGATATCAGAGATAACAATGGCATTATTACGAACAAAATGAAATAGCCGCGGGTATCGAGATGAGAGATCAAACTCCCCCCACCACAAATCATGCCAGAACCGGATACGATTGCCAGCTTCCACACATCTGATGTATCTGTAAAAAGTATGACCCAGGGCGGAAATCGCCTTCCACGCACTAGAAGTGTATGTTTTAGCATGGGGATCAATTTCCCACCTACTATGTTGATTGTCATACTGTGAATTACTCTGTTCCACACCATACTAAACCTCCATAGCCATTTTCCCAGTAAGGCCATATTACAAGTTCGAATGTTCCTTAAGTTGAGACCCTCATTCTGTTTGCTTCTGCACATGGTAGCCCATTTGACCAAGCTAAAGACAACTCCAACAAGTGTGAACAAGAAAGGAGAGAGTGGATCACCCTGTCGTAGACTCCTAGATGACTTAAAGTGATCGGGGACTCTGCTATTCATCATAAAGGAAAAAGTTGCGTTCCTCACACATCCTTCTATCCATCTCCTCCATCTATCCCCAAAACCTTTCCACTCTAAGACTGCATCTAGGAATTGCCACTCGACTCTATCATATGCCTCCTCAAAATCTAACTTACATACTAGGCCTTCTCTCCTACCCTGTTGTAGACCCCTACGTCTTTGTTTTGCATGCCCAAACCATCTTAGCCTACTTTTCTTTATCTTATCTCCTACTTGAGATACTCTTAGACACTCTCCGATATGTTCAGTCCTTATCTTTGAGCTACTCTTAGACGCTCTCGGATACGTTCAGTCCTTATCTTTCAATCATTTCAACATCCTCATCTCAACAATACTCATCTTATTAATATGTTGCTTCATTTTTTTTTCGATACAAAACAAATATATTATAAAGCTGGAAGAATGTACAAAGATGGCCAGAAAATGACTAGCCAAAGAAAATGAAAGAAGCAATTGAGAGGGAAAGAAAATACAATAGATAAGGAAAAAAAAAGTGTAGGTACAACAGTGCTCTAATGGCTAATATCTCATCAGTTGATACTCCACGAAACAAAGAATCTCTGCCCACACTAGCTTTAGCTAATTTATAGGCCAATTATAGCATCCCTTGGCACGTGAGAACATATTTTCAACCCATCATCCTCGGCTAAAGCCAAATGAACGATGTGGGAAAAACACCAAGAATGGGCATGTCGAGTATCAAAACATCATCCAAGAAGTAACCACCGAAAAATATTTTCCACCTTCACATCGTGATACGCCAATGCCTCTATTTCCTTCAGACCAGCCACTAGCACATATATATCTACTTTGATAGCATTCTCTTCCCTAATTAGGACTGTCAATGGGTTGGACTTAGATCCGTATTCGACCAGAATTTGATCTGTAAATTGCGAATACATACACAACAATGTATCTAATGGGTTGAATACGGATCTAAAAATTCTAATCTGAATTTATTTGAATTCGAATATGGTATTGACATATTAAGATCCGATTTCAAAATATTAATATTGATTTACTAAAACAAGATATTAACCTTGTTAAAATCAATTAGTTATTAATATTACCATGACTTAACAAATAATAAATTTTAAAATTGGCTGTCCCTTTTATAAAGCATTGGTTGGGATGGATTATTTTCATTCCCAACCGATGTGGGATGATTTTAGTCCCACATCGGTGGGGAATGACTCTTGAACAGTTCGATTCTATTGGAATTTGAAAATAGAAATTTTAAATAGCCTAGTCATAACCGTTCAGATTCCGAGTTTGATTGGAATTTTTCGAATTCAAATATGAATTTGGAAACTGTATGTCTGATCGGATAACTGCTGAATATGGATTTGTAATAAAAGAATCTGGTTTGAATACAGAACAAGTAATATTCGACCCGTTGACAGCCCTATCCCTAATATAATCTCTAAATGCTTCCCCAATGCCCGATGGTCCTAAATTTTCCAATTAGCAACCATCAAAGTTGAGTTTGAAGAAGAGATGAGGGAGTTGGCTGCCATCCCATAAGGTGTCTTAAAATGCCAAGATGTAAGAAAATAATTGTCCTTCAGTTCCTAATCAACTCTGACACTGACACGTCTCTAAACTCTATGTCTCCATGCCTAGGATGCTGCCAGCATCATAATGGAATCAATAATCCTCTGCTCCCCTAACCTCTCATCATGAAAGATCTTTGATTTCTAGAGAGACCAAATGGTAGCCAAGAGAACCACTTTGTATAGTACTTTGCTTGTATCCCCCAACTAGGAGAAGCACCATTGCTCCATCGTGGATCGAAGATCAAATGGTAGTACCCAAGGTTAGCCAATCATCCTAAGAAAGAAATGTCAATTGCCAACCTTCCCAGAAAAACTATAATGGATAAAAGGATGATCAACCGTCTCCCCCACCCTCAAACACATGAAACAAACGTATGGGTAAAAGGCAAGATACTTTCTCTTCCTCTGCAGGATATCAAAAGTATTGATTCGATTGAGCATTGGGATCCACAAAAAGGCCTTAGGAGGAGCTGGCACTTTCCAAAATAAGACGAAAAGGAAAGGATGGAGCTAGCATGGAATAGTCACTACTCACTACGAAGGATCGAGGAAAAGGACCTGGTCGAGAAAGTATCTCTAAATACGCTACTTCTTTGTTGCTTAACATTCTGATTCACACATCATAGCAGGCATAATAGCTTTCTTATAATTTTTTTCTTTCAGCTTGAGTGAAATATGTCAATCACGTAACAATATACAAGCACCTGTCCACTTATGCCATTCATCTTTAAATCTTTGAATGACATCATTATCAATATACTCATCTTTAATTCAACTTTATTGGATAGTTGATCCATGTGGGAAAATGAGAAGATTAGAAGAAGGTTTTGAGCAAGAGAAGAGCAGAGAAGAAATGGAGAAGCGGGCTATTGAATAGTGAGGAGAAACACCTAGAAAAGTGGGTCGGCTGACCCAGTCTCTCCTTTAATAAAATAAAGTACAATTACAAATAACCCGTATACTACACTATAAGCTATATTTCACACTTTTCAACACCCCCTCAAGCTAGGTATAGATATTGGACATGCTTAGCTTGCCCAGAATATACTCCAACGTGCTTGACAATTTAAAAAAAATATAAGCTAGCTAATCTTCTGACGGAACAAACTGAAGATAGAACCCCTTAGACAAGAGTTTCTCTCGAATGAAATGCCTATCTATCTCAATAATTCTTTGTTCTGTCATGTTGAACTGGATTATGAGTAATATTAATGGTTGTCTTATTTTTATTTTTTCATTTTGATAGCCAACAGCATTTCATTAATTATCAAAAAGATGATACAAAAAGAGATAAATTGATCATAAAGTATGATCCAGACAATAAAACAAAGCTAAAACTAAAAAAACATAACTATGCTACAGGTAAGACTCATCCTTCCCCTCTCCACTCATCAACAGGTGGTCCCGAAAACAACTTCTCCTTCATCACTCCCTCTCTAGCGAGTCCGTCCACTTCACCATTAGCCTCCTTGGATATATGAGCGTAGTTCCGAACCATATCATTTCCTAAAGATATTAATGGTTGCCTTATTTTAACAGTATAATCTCATATGAACAATTATTTTGATGCCCCAATTTCTCAGTAAGACTCTTAGCCATAATAGTTCAACAACTCCATCAGCCATGGCTTTATACTTTGCTTCAGCACTTAATTTGGCTATAATAGAATGCTTCTTACTTCTCCAAGTCAATAAATGACCACCAACTATGGTACAATATCATGTGGTTGATCTTCTATCATCTATACTACCTACCCATCAGCATCTATATATGCCTTTACTCTTAGGTGCTGATGATTTTAAAACATCAATCATTGACCTGCAGTCCTTTTTAATACCTATGAACCCTTTCAACTGCCTCAAGATGAAGAACACAAGAAGAATGCATAAATTAACTTACAATGCTTACTGCATAAGCTATGTCAGGTCGGGTCAGAGTCAAATACAATAACTTCCCTACCAATAGTCGGTACATTCCCTTGTCTTTAAGAACTTCACCTTCAACTTACTAAGCTTGTGATAGGGGTCAACTGGTGTGTTAGCAGGTCTAGCACCCAACATCCCTGTTGTTTTCAATAGATCCAACATATACTTCCTTTGTGACATAAAAATACCCTCCTTGGCTCCAACCACTTCAATTTTGATGAAATACTTCAAATTTCCTAGATCTTTGGTTCCAAATTCTTGCTAAAAAACCTCTGTAGCATTGTTCCCAGTCAAAACTATGTCAGCCACATTTACTACCAGTGCAGTAACTGAGTCCTCATCTCTCTTTACAAACAATGTGATCAGCATTCATCATCATCATCATCATCATCATATGCTTTATCACAAAAAGTTGGGGTCAGCAACAAGAATCATGTTCCTCAATCTCAAGCTGTCAAAAACCATATCTTCAGTCAAATTATGAGTATGCAAATCCTTTTTGATCGACTGCATCCAAGTTCTTTTAGGTCTTTTTTTTTTTTTTGTTATAATTCACACCAATTTCATTAATCATGAAATAGTGTAAGAGTCTACAACAGATTACAAAATGTGATCAAAAATAGAAAATAAACCAAATAAAGTACATAAAGATACTATAGGAGACCGAGAAGGTCTCATAACACCAATCATCGAATTTCCTCTAGACTATCATCTATGTCTAAACCCACAGCTAAAGATTCTCTGCTCACACCCCCCTGGCCAAAATATCAGCAATTGCGTTGGCCGAAAGAGGGATGTGGGAAAAAGATACTCTCATTTGACCAAGATATCTCACCATACGAATTGGGTGATCAAATCTTCAAGGAGGACTAGTACCTGTCATTTAAGAGATGACTGAATAGGAATCACCCTCCGCTTTTAAGTTACCCACCATAACCTTCTTTGCCTCCTCCAAACCTGCAATCAAAGCACACAACTCTGCCCTAGTGAGTCCCCTGTCCCAATCGGACCCGAATAAGTATGAACCAAACGCCCCTTCGAATACCTGAAAACCCCTCCAATCTCTAAGCTCCCCGGGTTTCCCAAGGATGATCCCTCAAAATTAAGTTTAATGAAATCCATAGGTGGGTGATCCATTACCTGTGTTGCCTGACTCGAGCTGGCAACGTGTACTACGGCATTCCAATCCTTGATAACCGACTCCACAGTGAAATCCCTGAAATCCAGAGAAGCTGCAGCTCATGAGGTCACCATCACCAAAATAGAATCAATAGTTGAGTAAAAGCTCCTCTCTGAATCCTCAAATATTCATCTGTTCCGTTCGCCCCAAATAGTCCAGAAAATGGCAAAGAATAACAGATCACATAATGTCTTCCCTCTCTTTCCCAAACCTTAGAATCTCCACTGCGATAGTAATGATACTAGTTTCCCCAAATTCACCCAATCCACTCCCATGCTATGCATAAAGTACATCCACACACTCCTAGCAAAACTGCAATGTAGGAAGAAATGATCCACCGACTCCCGTGTCCCCTGCACTTTTTTTTGATGAATAACCAGCATAAATAAATATATAAATGAAGAACCATGATTACAAGTGAAAAAGAAAGAAAGCCAGGCGCACAAGAGGGGAGCGTAACCAAAACAAAACAAAAAACTTGGAACAGAAAGCATAGAACATAAGACATAAAAGGGATGCAATAACCCTGCGAGCAACGAGAACAAAGGGCACAAGTAGATCCGATCACCCTCCATCGCCAATCATCTCAGACGTAGGTATCCCCACAAACATCACCTCTCCGACAATGTCGTCTCTGGCCAAACAATCTGCCATCCCATTCCCAGACTTGGGAGTATGAACAAATGATGCATGGATCAGACTGCCCAAGTGTCTATCCAATCTGACAAGATGAAAAAAAAAACACTAAGGCAGAAGATCGACCCAGACATCCAAGATATCACCACCGATGAATCCCCCCTCAAACACAACCTGGGAAAGGCCTAAACGGACCGCCTCCCTGCAACGCA
This sequence comes from Pachysandra terminalis, assembly GCA_031762675.1. NCBI lineage: Eukaryota > Viridiplantae > Streptophyta > Magnoliopsida > Buxales > Buxaceae > Pachysandra > Pachysandra terminalis. Next base: position 6,480 of record JAUPMG010193550.1, read on the forward strand.
TTAGTAGCACCAATAACTCCGCCTTCGTAGATTTGCCCTCACCAACCAATCCTGAAAAGCCATGGATAATCTGACCACCATGAACTCTAAAAAACCGCCCAATCCCTGAAGGTCTAGGTTACCAGAGGAACCACCATCAAAATTCACCTTCACCACCCCAACAGGCGGCGACACCCACTGAGACACCACTAACTGCACCACCAGGGACAAGGAAGCATGCTCGAACAAACTCGTAAGGAGAGCAGGCATAAAAATCCCTATGAAGGCAGGGAGAACCACCATCCACGAACAGACCAAAGACAATACAGCATCAATCATGGTGTTAAGGATCGGAAGGGGACGATCCCCGAGTCGGTTCCGATTCGAGACGAACCAAAAAAATAAGGATCGTCCCGATCCGGACCGGGATCGGGACGATCCATGATTTTTTTCTTTTTTTTTTTAATTAAATGCGGCCGAGAACGATCCCGAGCCAGGAACCGAGTTTAAACACTATGGCATCAATAATGGAGCTCGTTGGTCTATTCCTGTCCTAAAAAAATCTAAAGTTCCTTTCTCTCCAAATAGCCCAGAGAATCGCATGCTACACTCCCTGGTACATTAATCTACCCCACTCCCAAACCGGGAAATTGCCACTAGGCTAACAAGGCAACAATCCCGTCAGGCAACACCCACAAAACCCCCAACTGATGTAAAAAGAAGACCAAATCTCTATGGCCACCGAACAATGAATGAACAAGAGATCAATTGATTCTCCCTCGTTTCTACACATAGCACATACATGGGGCGAGAGCGCACAGGACGACCACCTCCTTTGAAGATGGTCACAAGTATTGATCTTATACAGAAGAGTTGACCAGACAAAAGCCTTAACTCTAGGAGGAATAAACGACCTCCAGACAGAACTAGACGGGAAGATAGAAGGGGAGAGCAAGAGAGGCCGCAAAACCACAAAGAAAGACCGAACTAAAAAATACCGCTGCTGCAAGGACTCCAAATTTGACGATCCCTGACCCCAGACCCAATACAGACACTATCCAAATCAACAAATAGAGATCCCAACTCAGTCAACTCAGTAGGATGCAAATCAAGATGAAAATGAAGGTTCCAAACAAGACCAGAATCGGACCAAGCTAACACCTCAGACACCAAAGCATCCCGATCAGAAACCACATGAAATAGAAGGGAAAAACGAACTGCTAAAATAGACTACCCCACCACAAATCGTGCCAAAAACGAACCAAATGACCATCCTCGATACTGAAACGAACATAACCCTCAAAAGAATGAGAGATGGAGGAGACCTCTCTCCAAATTCTGGAACTGGAGCATCTAGCGGACGAATTACTGTCCCAACCATTACAACGAACACCATTTTCGCTATGAATGACTTTCCACCACAATGAATTTCTCTCCTTACTAAATCTCCACAACCATTTCCCTAACAGAGCTACGCTATGCCAAGCAATATTACCCAAGTTAAGACCCCCATCCTCTCTCTGTCTACATACAATGTCCCACCTAAGGAGATGACTAATCTTCTAACCCCCCATTCCCCCATCCCACAAAAAATTCCACTTTAGTTTTTCAAGACTCTTCACCACCTTATTTGGGGCTTTGAACATGGAGAGATAATAGATCGGAATGTTGGCCAATGCTGCCTTGATTAGGGTGATCTGACCACCCAAAGAAAGATAACCTTTTCTCCAAGATGCCAACCTATTTTCCACCTTGGTGATCACTGGATCCCAGAAACTAGAAGCTTTAGGGTTTTCCTCTAAGGGGAGCCCTAAGTAAGTCAAAGGCCAACACTACACCTTTTTTTTGTGGGAGCCTCGACGGTACGAGGAAAACTTTATTGAAAAATTGGAAGAAAAAAATTACAAAGGTAGTGAGGTAGGCACGTAGCCTAGCCTCAAGTGGAAAAAAGAGAGTACAATCTTATCAACGATGTACTCATAACAGAGAAATTACAAATAAAGGTCCTATCTCCTAACATAAGGAAGACCTGCTTTCTCCAATCGAATAATGGCACGAACCTCTATAGGAAGAGAGCTAAGTTGCAGATGACGAACCTCATGAAGTGAAGCACCTTCCTTGGTCAACACATCGGCGACTGAGTTAACCTCTTTAAATACATGAGCAACCGAGTATTGCAACGAGATGAATAGATGCTTAATTCCGGTCCACCAAAAGAAATAATTCCAAGGAGGATCAGAATCATGTATAATCCAATCAACCAATAGTCTTGAATCAGATTCAATCTCAACATAATGGAACCCAGATCAAGGCAAAGTAGAAGACCGTCCAATAACGCACGAACTTCCGTCATATTATTGGTACAGGACCCATAGTGACAGGAAAAAGCAGCAAGAAAGGAACCTGAAGAAGACCTAATAATGCCACCCCCACCACCACAGCCAGGATTATTGTCACAAGCACCATCCACATTCAATTTAACCCAACCAGGTCTTGGACGAAACCACCTGATAATCTTAGGCCTTTTAGGTCTAATGGCACAAACATTAATACCTAAGGATGACAACATAATACAGTCATAACTCGAGGCCATGCGTTTCGGACGGAAGAGATAGTTGAGTTTTATTAACCAATTGTAGATCTTTTTGATGACAAACGCTGAGTCAGGACAACAGTCTTCGAATTTTCTAAGATTCCGCTCTAACCATAACTCCCATAAGATGATAGAAGGAAGCAGAACAATAATAATCCCAGATTGGGAGGTAAAGGATGAATAGGAGACCAATAATAAACAACAGTTCCAGACCGTTTCCGTAACAAGTTGGGTGATCGAGCACTTATGTGCAAAAAACGTCCAAACATCCTTCGCAAGCTCACTATTAGCAAAGAGATGATCAATAGACTCCGCTGAGGAAGCAGCACAGCAAGAGCATTTGGAAGCCAAATACACTCCTAACGTCTGAACAGCGAGATCCACTAAAACTGCATAATTCAGAATTTTCCAGGAGAAAATTGATATTTTAGAAGGTAAGGCCTTATGCCAAATCCATTTCCACCATGGAAAAGCATAAAACGCAAGACGAATCACCTCATAAGCTGATTTCGTGGACAACACCGCATTCCTACTTGGCATCCAGCCAGGTTTATCATCACACTCAGAAATAAAAATCTGATTACCATCAATTTTACCTTTGGCAAAGTTAATCATATCGGTATCCATACTAGCATGAGTCATATTAGCATAAAAAAATTCCTCAATAGAACAAGGAGAAGGCCAGATTCTACCAGGAAAAGAGTTCACTATATAACCAGACCAAAGCCAGTTATCTAAGAAAAGATCCACATTACCTTTGCCAATGTTCCAAGAACACTGCTTCATGAACGAACCAATGTGCTTAGATAACTGTCTCCAAAGTCTAGAGCCAGTCGCCTGATTGTCAACATACTTACACTTAATAAAAGCAACCCATATAAATGAGCCAGTAAAAATATTCCACAACTACTTAATCCGAAAGGACATCATGGCATGAGAAAGAGATCTTATACTGAGGCCCCCAGCTGTAATTGGGCTACAAATAGAAGGCCTTTAGACCCATTTCTTCTTCTTCCTGCCCTCAGACTCACCCCAGAAGAAATCAGCCATTTTCCTTTCAATATTCTGTAAAACAGCTTTAGGCACATGCATAGC
>JAUPMG010193582.1:0-10146 GCA_031762675.1 Pachysandra terminalis
AAGAAAGAAGGTCGCTGATTTTTTTTTAGAGTATCGATCGAAACTCTCTAAATATCAAGAGTATCGAGCGATACTCATGCATATCGCGCGATACGCTAGATAAGTTGAGTGTATCGCGCGATACGCCTCTTTTTTTGACTGTCTCGTTTCATACGGGACAGTATCGTATCAACCTAGTCGATACGCGATACGTATCGCGCGATACGCGCGATACGGCTCAATATTTTGAACCATGGCTAGAAGCCACTGCTTTGTATTCGGAAAATGATCATCCCACATAACAGATGCCAAGAATATATCCAATCTACAACAAACAGGTGGAATATGCCCTTTAGACCATGTAAAGTTACCCCCCGATTAGGGGGTAATCCACTAAATCACAATCCCTAATAACCGCCGAAAATTTTCTCATACTTCTAGTAACTAGTCACCCCACCACCACTCTTCTCACTAGAAAACCGAGTCACATTTAAGTCACCAACCAAGCACCACGCCTTGCCAAAAAGTTCACTAAGGTTCTTGATTTCCTCCCAAAACCCCACCCTATCCCTAACCCAATTGGGACCATACACCGCTCTTAGCACCCACTTAAAATCATCCTCCACACTTTTAAACTTGATGGACAAAGAATAACGACCCCTAGACACGTCACCACCTACAGCTGAGTCCATGTCCCACACCGCCAAAATGCCCCCAGAAGCACCACACGAAGATAAAGATTCCCAACTACGATTTCTATCGCCCCAAACTCGTCTCACCAAGGTGGAATTAATGAGTTCCTTCTTAGTTTCAGATAATACTAAGATATCAGGCTAAGCGCTGAGACACAAACTTGTTACTGCCCTTTTCTTCTCGGCACTACCTAGACCTCTAATATTCCAGGTGATGATCTTCATTGGGAAAACTCCACTACTCCCTCAGACCTAGACCTAAATGCATCCACTGCTTCACTAACCAAAATCCTATTACCTACACTATCACACACTTAAGCTAACACACTAGATGCAAAAGTGACCATCCGATCACGCTCCCCATCTACTCCGACTCCCGGACCAGCATTTAGTGCCAAAACATCTGAGGAACCACCCTCTCCATCCACTAACTGAAGGGAAAAGGCAGACCTCCCATCTGCATCAAACTCCCTCTCCGAATCACAGACAGCCTCCCCCACCAGGACTGATTTATATTGTACTTGGGTAATACTCTGAGCTGGACAGACAGCACCAAATAGCCTTGTAGCATTTAGAGGCTCGCCCAAGGATTGCTCATTCTGAACTGAAAGAAGAATGTTAGCCTGACAAGAATCAATGGAATAGTGTAAGGATTTCGACTTCCGCAAGGCTAATTGCGGCGTACCTGACGTCAATGGATTAGGAGCTGAAGAGGAAGGACAAACATTGGACCTAAAGTTGCAACCAGCACCCAACAACGCAAAACAGGAGTCCATGGTCTGCATTGAAACCGAATTTTGAGCCCCGCGGACACCACCAGATTCGAGGTCGGACATCACCTCATCCTCCACCATCACTTCCAATATACAGGGCTCGCGCCCAATAGGGGCTCTCGACTGACCTAAAAGAGTGTTGCCGCCATTAACATTCTTGGAAGGGCTTTTTCTGCAATACACTTGGTGAGCCTGTCCCAACCTATCCTCTCTGAGCTGAGACTGATAATTACCGACATCATGCAACCTTTCGCCTCCGACCTGAAGTTGTTGTTGAAGAGTATTAAAGGATTCCAGTTTCTCAACTCTAGAACATAGCTCTACCAACATACTTTCCACAGGCTTTAAGGGAATAAAAAAGGTGTCTTTTAAAGGCACACAGCAACTCCAGCGCTAAACCACGATCCACGCTGTCCGACACCTTCTCCAGCACGCGATTCACATCAATCGTCTCCTCCAGCGTCAACGTAGCAGAACACTAGGTCTCGTAATCTTGAAACACCAAGTCTGGAACCTGGATTTCAAGGTTGACATCCCGCTGGATCGCACCTCTCTTCAGATTAGAGCTCACTAACGCATGTGGGCCATCCAACACCTCCAATGGGCATGATGCATTGGATCCCAACTGGTCCAAGGCCCGAAAACGATTAAGTAATAGAGGCCCAAATGAGTGAGACCCTGTTGATGAATAAATTCTTGCCCCCGCGCTGGGCCCAGGGTCCAAAGGCCCACAACGCCTCAACTGCTGCCCAAACGGAATGGACCCCGCATCACGATCCAATCTGGGCTTGGGCCCAAGCCCACGCGACACACCACACGCAACCCTGACCTTCTCTTGTTGACCTTCAGCCCTAAAAACCTGATTTGCACCTCCTGTACCTATCTGCTCAGTCTATTGAGCCAAAAGAGGAAAACCATTTGAATTTTTGCAGGTTGCAGGTGCCGTACACAGAGACCTTACCGCCGATTGGATGGCACGAGGGATTAGACCGCCACTCTCCAATTGCGCATCCAAAATCGCAATGTATCTTGGGCAGCGAGACCACCTGCTACGCCACATGTACACCCCCTCTCCACGTCATCATCTTCTCCATCCGCCTCACGGTACCTTTCCGGCCTCACACCATCTGCAACGGTGTCGACTCCGACCATGAACCAGTTTCTAAAGTCCGAAATCCAAATGGATTTAGGGATCCGCCATGCCCAAGCTTCACATACTCTCAGATGACCTCGATGGAAACCTTCACCATTAGCCTCCAATTGTTGGATAGGACCGGAAATTCCCCCAAAGAACTTACCGATTTCACTGAGAAGATCCATCGACCACAGGTGACCAGGAATACCACCAGAACAATGTTCCAGCCCTGTTCTTGGAAAGGTCCCTGGAACTCCCTAGGATTCACAAAAAACCCAGTACTCAGTGACGGCTGAACCTGCATATGCGGAGGACCCCCGGCCACCACGAAATTAGCTAACTTCGTCGTGAACCCCTCAGGGTTGTTGTAACCATGAAGCGCCTGTTTGCATGAACCAGTGATGTAATTCCAAGAGCTGTCAACGGGAGGAAAAAAGAGCACTCGCTGACGAGAATTCTGTGTAATGGACACCACCTTCAAAAATTCACCCCTTCTGTTGGAGCCGATTTCAGCAATGAGCACTTGATTCCCATTTCTCCTGGATCCTAGAATGCCAGGTGTACACCCACGTCTGTAGTGAGCTTCCACCATAGCACCAAGCCATTCAATGTCCTCAGCAGAGAGCCATAGCCAAGCACTTCCATAAGCACTTGTTTCAGACACCTTCACCGTAGGCTTAAACTGCCTTTGAACAAGGTCAAAAAAGAAGGTTTTCCTCTCCGCTCTGATACGGATTCGGACCACCCTACTCCCTCTACCTACCTCAATTGTTCTCTCAGCCTGAATATTCCTTTTGCCGATAACGGCTTCTTTGAAGTTAGCCGGCGGACTGGTTCTAATAGTCTGACCGATCGAGGAATCACAAACCTTTGGGCGACGACCACCGCTGCTGACTTCTTTCAACACCTGCTTGATCGCCTCCACCGAGTATCTGGCGGTGAGAAGATCACCTACCACTTTGTGAGCACTTCCTTCACTCCGACTACCTTCACTACCTACACTCCGACTACCTTCACTACCTACACTCCGAGAGTTCATTACTCCGATAACCAAACCCTCCAATGTAATCATCATCTCCGATAATCTATGTTAGGTTCATTAGGAGACATTGCAGAAATGTTAGGTTCATTAGGTAGACTATCCTTGGAAACCCCATAAATGTTCATCCTGTCAGTGCTTTGGCCACTCTCAGAATAATTGCCCTCTTTCCAAGCCTAAGAAAGTTTGGAGGCCAACTGATAAAATAGTTAAGTCTCAAGTAGATCACACAGATCACTACCATCGACTCTCATGTCCAGGTCCCCACAGTCAACAACTCAGATATCACTCCCTCTCTGGATCTCTCCCCCCCCATTTGCAAGTGGCAGTACTGAGATTGAGTGTGCACAACAACCTGAGGAGATTGTTACTAGTATCACCATCACCAATGAAGTCACCAAGAACAGTCAAAATGTTATGGTCACTGCAAATAAATTTGCTAACCTTGATCAACTTGAGAAGGAAGATAATTTGGAAGTGATGACTACCCAAAGTAAGGAAAAAGATAGTAATGCAGATGCTGATACTACCCCAAGTAAAAGAGCACAAAAAAGACTAAACAAGAGAGATGCTAAGAGTGTAGAAGATAGTGTTGCTGCTGCAACAAGGGGTGCTACTCGAAAAAAGTGTTGATGATCAAGTTAGACTGCTGGAATGTTAGAGGTCTAAATGACCCAATAAATCAAAGGGAAGCCTCTTCTTTGATTAACAAACACAATATCTGTTTAATGGGGATTGTTGAGGCCAAAATTAAATTTCAGAATGCTGTTGGCATCTCAAACAAACTAGGCCCTGGCTGGTCTTTCAAATACTACTGCAGCAATCACAGAGGAATAATTTGGGTTGGTTGGGACAATAAGATCATTGATTTTGCTGTCCATGTCATCTCTGATCAGTGTATTCATGGGCTTGTTACTGTATTGCATAATCAATCCCAGTTTATGGCTTCTATTATTTATGCCTCCAATGACAAAAGGGGGAGACAAAAACTACGGAGAGATCTCATCCATCTGAAACCTATTGGCCCTTGGATCCAATGGGTGACTTCAATGTGGTAAGGTATACTAGTGAGAAACATGATGGCAGAGAAATCAACATGCAGGCCGTTAATGACTTCAATGGATTTATTGATCATACTGCTCTTCTTGACCTGAAATTTTCTGGTTGCTTCTTTACTTGGAATGACAGGAGTCACTCAAATGACAGAATTATGTCTAAGCTTGATGTCCTGGTAAATATGCCGTGGGTCCAAGCTTTTAATTGTTCTGATGCTACTTTTCTTCCTCCGGGAATCTCTGACCATTCCCCAGCACTCATCAAGCTTTGGGAAGATGTTCCTAGAGGTAAATCCTCTTTTAAATTTTTTAATCACTGGGTGAAGCACCCAGATTTCATAAATCTGGTGGACACTTGGAATTCCAATATCGAAGGGACCCCGATGTTCATACTGACCTCCAAACTGAAACTGATCAAGGGAAAACTGAAGGCTTGGTCAAAGAAGGAATTTGCTGATCTTCACAATAGAATTGTCAGTACTAAAACTGAGTTGGACTCTATTCAAGCTGCTATGCTATCAAATGCTACTAGCACTAATCTTGCAAAGGAGGAAAACAAACTCTCTCTTTATAGTGCTCTTCTTAGAGCCCAAGAGTCTCAAATCAGGGAAAAATCCAAGGTTCTATGGCACAAGGATGATGACAACAACACCAACTTCTTCCATAAATCCATGCTTGTTCACAGAGCCCACACCAGAATTCTAAATATCAATGACTCCAATGGCAACCTTTGAGCAATCCTGATCTGATTGGCAAACATCTCGAGAGCTACTTCAAAGGAACTCTGTCTCACAGTGCTGATCAACCTATATTCCCTCAATCTGTGGCTTCTCATCAGTCTATTAACAATGAACATGCTAATGAGCTTGTGATGGAGGTTTCCTTTGAGGAGATAAAGGCTACTCCCTTCAGTTTAAAGGATGATAATGTCATAACCCAACTAAAATAATAGGGCTAATATGAAATTAATAAAAATAATGGGGTTAATTTAAAATTTTAGTAAGTTAGCTACAAGTTTGACTTTGACTGTTTGTGATTGGTGGGTTTATACAGTAGGAAACTAAGTGCTTCACACACAATCATAACTCTTTAAGTCATAATGTGTGACTAGGATTTCGTAGGAACTTTATTCTAAATTTGTGGCTGAGACTTAAATAAGGTTAATACTAGCTATAACTTAATTAGGATTCAATCATTAAAAGGAAGGATTCTAATTTAATAAGGACTAAGCTAGAAGGAATTAATGATTAATCCAACTAAGATTAGGATACTTAAAATCAAGGGTTGAGATTACGTAGGAATACTTAATTTATTTTAATGGTTGAGACTAAAAGAATAGAATACTAATCTAAATAGGATTAAGATAATGATTAGTTCATCTAGAACTAGGACACTTTAATCTAAAGGTTAGGATTAATCTAATCTAATCTAATCTAATCTAAGGGTAGAGAATTAAGGCTAATCCAAGTTAGATAACAATTCCTAGATTACTAACAACTAAAACCAGAAAACAATATAAACCAAAGAGTTGGACGTATGGACTGTTAATTCAAAGAGAGAGAGAGAGAGAGAGAGAGAAAGAGAGAGAGAAGAAGAAGAAGAAGAAGAAGAAGATGGTACAATAAATAGAACTTGGAATTTGTAAAAGATCAAGGAAGAAGAAGAAGAAGAAGAAGGTGTTCATCTCAACACCAACTCAAAATCCAAGGTAAGTATTCGGTTTTTTCGATATGAACTAAGTGCATATGTCATATTCATTGAGTATGACATAGCACAACCATAAAATTTCATATCTTCTATTCCTTCATGAAAACATGATAAAGACATTAATTTTTTGGGTTTGAATACCATTCAAGTATCAAGGTAGGTTAAGTAGGTAAATAATCATTTAATATTGGGTTTTATTCGAAATTGTATTTTAATACGTATGTTTTGATAAATTAATGCAAAAAGACGACTAACAAGACAAAATTTATGGAGTTCTGGGCTGTCCAGAACTTCGTCTGACCAAACGGCTAACCGTTTGGGGTGGCCGAAGCTTTCTGGGCAGTTCGGCTGAACAAAACGGCTAGCCGAGTTCTGGGCTGTCCCAAACTTTGGCTGACCAAACGGATAACCGTTTGGGGCGGCCGAAGCTTTCTGGGAAGTTCGGCTGACCAAAACAGCTAGCCGTTTCGTCATCCGAACCCAATCTGGGCTATTCGGCTGCTTAGCGGCCAGCCAAGTGTCCTGGGCTTGTTATAGGCCTGTACCTAAGCAGCCATTACATGGGCGGTTAGCCGAAAGGCAGCCGACCCACTGTGTGTGTGAATTTTGGACCCTAGCCAAGCAGCCGAGGGAAAACGGCTAGCCGCCCAAGGCAGCCGATCCCTATCGGTTGGGTTTCGGTTGCCTATAGGCTAGCCGAAATTTTTGAATGCTCTCTAATTTACATGAAATTTTGCAGGCATGTTATATTTGACCTAATTAGACTATATGTGGTGTTGGAATTGATAAATTATGAATATTTTGCATGTGTACCTTTTTGTGGAAGATTTGCTATGTTTGGTTAACGGGTGAAATTTTGATTGGACTTGTTCTTGATCCTAAACTCGTCATGGACATGTTTATAGCTCAAATTACACTTGCTCATGTACACAAATTGTTTGATTAGTTAATGTGCAAGATACTCTACACTTGCACAACAATGCCTTCTATGCATAACCATGAGTGGTCTAAAACCTTGACTTGACCCCATAATTCCATATTGCTGGAATTTATGGATATAATGAGTATTATTATAATCTGGAGATTATAATAATTGTGAGGAAGTCTCGAATGGACTGATTTGCATGTGTTGAGGGACAGATCATCCCAAAAGATCAATTTTTGATTCTTGTGTTATGAGATAATTGTCTGTTTTGTTGGATGGATGACCGAGTGAAATTCTATTAGTAGATCGGCTAATGTATGATTCACAAGGAACAGTTCACGTTAGTGAAGCCCTGGGATTTGTCCCCGTGATCGGAAATAAGTAAGGAAATTGTGCCCTCTAGGTTGGAGCCCCTAGAAACTATGTGCAAACAGAATAACCCCCTATTCTAGCCGTGTATTCGGGGAATGGTTTTCATCTTATTCAGCCAGGGGTTTAATCGGGTGTGAACATACACTAATCAAATGCCAAACAGCATGCATATTTGCATATCATATTATTATGCATGAATCACATGTGGTAGTTATATTTATTGTTTCACTGCATTCATTAATAATTGAACCAGCACATTGCCTTGCACATTACATCAAATACATTATTCATATCATTATTTGCATATACTGACTATTCTGTTTTTGTCTATGGATTACCATTGGAAAGTGGCATTGTCCCTACTTCAATCTTAAATGATGTTTAATTTGTTTATTTACTAAGCTAAGTGTAGCTTACGCTTTCTAAGCAACATATTTCATGACCTATAGATGATGGACAGCGGGACTATGATGAAGACATTAGTTATAATTAGGACTTTATTTGATGATTTTAGTAGACTTTGTAATAGGATTAGTTAGAGTTATGTCTTTAATGACATATTATCACTAGGACCATATTTGAGTAGTTTAATAGGGTTTTGATTGAAGCATGAGACTTAAAGTATTTTATCTTAATTCCGTTGTTATTATTGGATATTATTCTTGATAATATTATTTTCCAAAATCTTATTTTTAAATTATCTTAATTGATTCAATAATATATTGCTTATCCACTCCCATAGGGATATGGGGTGAGAATTACAGCTTAAATTTGGGGACTCCATTGAGATTTCCAGGTTTAGGATGTGACAGATAAAGCACCTGGCTCTGATGGGTTCACTCCCATCTTCTTCAAATCCACTTGGGACATTACTGGCATGGATTTTTGCGCTACCATTTATGACTTTTTTAGACATGGAAAACTTCTTAGAGAGGCAAATCATATTATCCTTACAATTATCCCTAAATGCACTAATCCTTCTACTGCTACTGACTACAGGCCCATATCCTGCTGGACTCTCATCTATAAGTGCATTGCTAAGGTCTTGGCTAATAGGCTTAAGAACGTGCTTGACCCTCTCATCGGTCTCCAACAATCGGCCTTCATCTCTGGCAGATTTATTTCTGATGATATTCAGATTACTCATGAGCTCATCCACAATTACCACTTATCTGGGGGGCTCTCCAAGTGTGCCTACCAGCTTGATCCTATGAAAGCTTACGACAATGTCAGATGGGACTCCATTGTGTTCTTACTGCAAAGCTGGAATTTCCCCCACCAATTTATCTTTTGGTTGAAGCAGCTTTTATTCACCACTTCCTTCTCCATATCTCTGAATGGCAGCCTCACTGGCTACTTCTTGGGAGGTACGAGCCTTAGACAGGGAGACCCCCTTTCTCCCTATTCATTCACTTTAGTCATGGAAGCCTAAATGCCATTATGAAGTCCAAGACTAATGATCCTCAATTCAGTTTTCATCAAGCCTGTTCTGACCTCCAGATCACTAATATTTGTTTTGCGGATGACCTCTTTATTTTTTGTCATGGTGATGTTCATTCCTCCATGATCTGTCTTGAGGCCTTAAATGAGTTTTCTAGCTTCACCGGCTTAGCTCTGAATCAACATAAAAGCAAAGGCTTCTTCTCTGCTGTTCCTGAAAGTGTGAAGTCTCAGATCCTAGATTCTTGGGGCATCCAGGAAGGTCGATTACCTATTCAGTACCCCTCTCATCTCCTCCAGACTCTCTTTAAGGCATTGCAGCCCTCTCCTTGAGAAGATCACCAAGAAGATTCATAGCTGGAAATTCAAACACCTTTCATACACTGGTCGACTACAGCTTATAAAATCTGTCTTATTTGGGGTGCAAGTGTACTGGTGTTTGAATTTTATTCTTCCAAAGAAAGTCATAAACAAAATGAATCAAATTTTCTGTCGGTTTCTTTGGGATGGGGGAGACTAAGAAGAGGATTTGTTCAGTGGCATGGAAGGATAATTGTACTCCTAAGAATGAGGGTGGCCTTGGCTTATTCTCCATTGGTGAATGGAACAAATGTGCCATCCTTAGATTCCTTTGGCACATCATCAGTGACACGAACTCATTATAGGTAAAGTGGATACACTCGGTGTAAATCAGAGGCAAGAACTTTTGGGTATTAAAAATCCCTCAAAAAAGCACTTGGTCATGGAGGAAGATCCTTCAAGCTAGAAATTCTGCTCTTTCCCTAGTGTCTTACAAGATTGGTAATGGCAACAATACTTGGTTTTGGTGGGACCTATGGCATCCTGAGTCCCCTTATTAAACATGTGACTCCCCGACTGATTTAAAACTCCAACCTTAATATTTCTGAGAAGGTGCGCAAGTTCATTTCTCCTTTGGGTTGGACCCCAACCCCCCCCCCCCCCGCCCGCCCACCCATCCCCCAATTCTCCTCTTCAGGTCTTCTGCAACTTCTGGAATCAACTCCCTTT
>JAUPMG010193593.1:0-10146 GCA_031762675.1 Pachysandra terminalis
TGGAAAATTTACATAGAAAAAATATTTATTAGCAATACTATTTTTTTCTAAAAGACAGAAGTTAATATAAACTTACTTTAGATATTGGTAAGCTTCTCTTATTTTCAATTTGCATGCCAATACTAGTAAGGGTAAGAAAGAAATGTTTATGTATTTAATAAAGGATATAAATGTCTTTTTACATTTCTAACTTTAGACAAGGATAATATAGTCTTTAAATTTAAATAGGAGGATATCAGCACTTACCGTTAACGTGAAGATAAAAATTAAAAGAAGGGGTGTCTTTATTTATAGTACAAAGCGGCAAAAACATGGTGTTTCAGAAAGGTGAGGGGGTGTTTGTGCTTGTGTCAGAAAGGTGAGGGGGGTGTAACCGGAGTTAATCCTTTCATAAAAGTAGGGATTGTGTGATTTTAGATTCTTCTTTTTGTTATAATAATTTATTTTCTCCATTTACTTTGTCTTAAGATGGTTGTAGTAGTAGTAAGAACAGATTGATTTTATTTTTTTCTTGTTTTTTTTTTTACTTTTTTATTTTCTAATAACAGGATTATATGATAATTCTACTGCTACATCATGAATGAATGCCAAGAACAAAGCTACAGTTCATGGAAGAAGACGATGCAGAGGAAGAAAATCAGACCTTCGTAGTCAATTTGAAATCATCTGTCTTCCAGATCCCGCTCCTCACATACCGATCGCACTTGCAAATCCTCCTCAACGTGGCTGACATCAACCCGATAGCCAAATCGGCGACATCATCCGTCAACACATCGGGCGTGTTCGTTACCCTAATTCCTTTCTACTCACATTTCGCCAAATCAATCTTATCCCAACCCGGCGCTGTAACTCGAGATGATCTCCAACTTCGGCAATGAATCGATCATCTCGGCGTCAGCTCCGGCCGAGGAAATTCCGACGATCGCCCGAATCGAACTCGAATTCTCTTCAAGAAAACCCTTCTTATTCGGGAAGTTCCAGAATCTGAAGAGCTTGAATTTCTTGTCGAGCTCTTCTTCCGGGTAAGATGACATTCGGCAGGTCATCAGAACGCTTTGGGATTCCATTACTAGTAATCACAATGGAAGAAGAAGAAAAGATTCGGGTTAGGGTTTGTGTTCGCGTTTCGTTTCTGCTCGAAGACCTTTTAACGGCGAAGTCCCTCCCAGTATTATGGAGATGTCAGAATTCAGCATTTTGTGTGTTCTGATTTTCCGAAAAAAAAAAACATGTGGATAAAGTGGCAAAGTACGAATGGATGTATTATAAGAAACTAAAAATGGGCCCACAAACTTTAGTTAGGTGAATCGGACGGATATAAATACACATACGCCTGTTACATAGTCGACGTTCTATCCAAGGGTGTACAATGGGCCACGTATGTCAGTCCGGCATGATTATTTATTAGGCTGTAGCATACCTAATTTCAGCCCTCGAACCCGCACAACATGAGCCACGATTATTATTGTATCCCAGGTTCATGCTTAACGTGCTTTTTCCTTTAATATGATCAAAATTTAATCGGGCCCAAGCTCTAAGTTCGTGTTGTGTTGTGGGTCATGGACCCAAGCGAAACGCGGCAGTATAAAGCCTATCGTGTCTTGCCCGGGCAGGATGAAAGCGTGTCGAGCTTGGTCAGCACGCACGACCTAGTCTATTTGTACATCTTTAGGAATGGGCAATGGTTCGGATTCGGGAGTAGTTTTTTTTTTTTTTTGATAACTAGGAGTAGTTATTAATGAGTTTATGCTCAATCCATATCCGTCCATTTAATAAATGATAAGAGTGATACATACCCGAATATTGGTGATGCAGAATTTGTAACAAATAACGAATTTGAATGTCTTTTGGTTGATAGAATAAGAGTTTATCAATACAATTACATCAACAGAGATGTAAGTCGAAAAGTCTCTTACAAGATAACCTAAATTATTGTGCAGTCGTTTTATCAAGAGTATTTATTCTCAAATATAACATGTAGATAAGACAAAGGGAAGAGCAAAAAGATAGAAGATCGAGATGTCATGCATGCCAACAAGAATTGCAGAACAAGGGAACCCTAGTGTTCGAGGGACATAAGTGTATCTTTTATGTCTCAAGAAGTTAGATAAGTTGTCACTTTCTGTATCTTTCATGAATATGCGAGTTATACATGAAGAGGATTGAATCTTTTTATTGTGTTTCGGTCTGTAAATCCTATGAAATCTCATGTTTAGATTCGTGGATATGCTCTGCTATTTATAAAGAAAATATCCTCTATTGACCGAGATAAGTGTCATTCAGAACTATGTCTAGAGAGATGATTGGAAATATCTATATGCTCTGTAATGAGTTGCCTTGGGATCCATTACATTATGGATTTATGACAAATGTAACATGCATGTACATATATATCCAAAGCAACATATGCATTCTCATCCCCACAATTTCTATTAGGCAAAATCCCTTCATAGATATAAAAGTTACTAAGGTTGTATCACATGATTTTTTGAGGATTTATTGCAATCAACTTTAAATAAAAGAGTCATTTGAATTCCACAAATATACTCTTCAGGCCTTTGTTCACCTTCGAGAGAACCCTTTTTTGGTATATTAATCTATATTCTTTCAAGGGCAGCAAGGGTAATTGCATACATCTCACAATGTGACCAGTATATTATCGAATTATTCATATAGAGACCTTAAATTTAAGACCACCAACAAGCAATCCGTTTTTATGATCAATAGTCCTTATAAGGAAGAGTTATCATAAAATTCTCCAAGGTTCTAGGCAAAGTAACCAATTTGAGTGATCTTGAATTGAAGTCAATGAAATCGAATATAAATGTGTTTCCTTCGGCATTCTTTTAAATAAAGTGCAGTAACGAGTCCTAAAATTTTGGGATCATTAAAAATTTAGACTGCTATTGACACATGTGCCAAAACCTAGTTCACGCATACTATTAAGGCTTATATAGGTTAAAATATTGTACACATGGGTACTAGAAGACCTACTGTCAAATAGACAGTTTGAATTGGCCAAATCATTCTTTCATGTGGCAAAAATGATCATGTGACAATAGCCAATAAAAACAGTTGTGCATTGTCACAACTGTTTTTATGGCAAAATACCTTTTGCCATAAAATATATATATATATATATATATATATTATACATATGCAATTCCACTAATCATGATACATCACTAAAAACCGTCGTTCTGATCCTAACCTAAGTCAGACAATCCGTCACTATTAGGTGACGTTCTGGTATTCAGGACGCAAATTTACGTTCTGAGAGCAAGAATGTCACCAATTCGCGAATTTGAAAATTGAAATCCACGGATTTGAACTTTCAAACCACTAATTGGACTAAATACGTAATAAATGCAGACTTCTGGATATTTTTAAAACATTTAAGGGTTAGGATTTGAAAAAAAATAGATATCTTTAAAATATAAAAATAAATGGGTTTTATTCTAAAAAGAGGGTTAAATTAGATTGATAGATATCTGTTTTGACTTATATCTTTGTATAAGAAGTACAGTTTGTATGTGTATATACCGACGCTCTGTAGGCGATTTGTACTACAAGTAATTTTCAAGTTTGGCACTTTCATCCCGCACCCGCTCAGTGTTTTGATGACTTAGATCCTAACATATTTCATTTTAATTAGCACAACGCATCCAGCTAACAATCTTTCACCTTTTATCTTATTTGACAACGATAGGCGCATTGTGAAGACAATTAGGTTGTATTTGGCCCGACTTATATAAGTGCTTATTTCAACTTGTAGCCTATTAAATCACTTTTTAAAATTAAAAGTGTGTTTGATAATACCTAATGGGTAAGTGCTTATCCATAAGCAGTAGAGGAAGGCTACCCATAAGAAGAAGCTGTTGGGAAGAGCTTCTCTTATCACTTATTCGAGGAGCTATTTCTAAACTTTAGTAATATTTTCATATTGCCTATTTTACCCCTAAACTTTTATAACCACTTAAATAAATATTATTTTTAAACTTTAATAATATTTTCATAGTACGTGTTTTATCTTTAAAACTTTCCCAAGCACACACTTAAATAAATATATTTACCAAACGCTATTTTCTTCAAGTTAGCAGTTTATTGTTGCTATGGATAAAGTGTCCAGTTGAACCACTTATCCAATTAGTATATATCCAAAAGCACAAATCGGACAAACGCAGCCTTAAAGAACAGTAGGAAAAGAAGTTGATCTGATCTACTTTTTACTAACATGAAAAGCCAAAAGAGTTGGAAGAAGGAATATATAGCTTTCGGTCTGTTGGCTGATTGGCTTTTTGACTTAAGCCAATACCATCTATCCAGATCGACCTCCAGTCTTCTTATTTTCCTTAGCATGTGAGAAAGACTTTTTTTTAGAATATGGACCATCTCTTGAAAAGGAATTTGACACTTGCCCTCCTACAAATTTTGATTCCTTTTCCAATGTTTTGGCAGAAAGTGAGAAGCTATGCTAGATATCTTTCAGCATCTAGACAAAAAGAAAGATCTTAAAAGGCCAAGCCATCTCTGCGAAGTGTTGACGTGTCACCTAATTAAGTGGATCCCACCAATCATCTACCTAATTTTTTTTTATTCACTCCTATGAAGCTACATCATTGGGCTGAAAATTTAAACCCAGCCCGTTTAGGCCCGATGAACCCACCCAATTTAAACCCAGTATAGGCGCAACTTTTATAGAAGCTTGAAGTACTTAGGACCGGGCTTAGGCTAGGCATGTATAAATCCGGTCTGACCCAACCCAATTTTAATTATCATGCATACATAATACTATAGGTTTTAACATATTTAAGGTTATATCATCATGTCCCTATTAATTTTATGAATTTTTTTTTTTTTTTTGTATTTTTATTGAAAATGTGAAAAATATATAGCAAAAATTGTAAATATAGATGAATATAAAAATTGTAAGAATTTTTTTATTAATAATAATAATAATCAGGCTTTTCATATTAATTTAAGACCAGGCTTGGGCTTCATTCTTAGGCCCAAAAACCGGGCCCGGCTAGGCTTGAGCATGCATAACATTCCATATACCCTATGTTGAGCCTGGCCCGCCAAAATGCCAGCCCTATGCATCATATTATAAGGCACCACCTGACATGCAGATACATGCTAGTATTTATCTCCTCTTATGCCCATATATGAACTGTGATGACACACACATAGATATATACATCATCTAAGGTTGTATTCATTTGATTGTGTTTATATACTCACATACATACATACATACATACATACATACATACCCATTTTTTTGTGTTAGCAGTGTAAGTGTAACCATCGAAACGGTTATGAACAGCCTTCTGGGTTCCATGAAAATGACGAAACAAAAAAATTATAGTTAGAAACTGGAATTACAAGTAATAAATTATCATTCCTCATATAAAGCACAAACCAACTTGGCTCTCATGCGAAAGGGAAACCAGTTGCCCTGTGTTGGGACTACACTCTAATAGAAGGGATACTTAAGTTGCTGCAACTTTTTGAGCTTTCTTTGGCCTCTCAAGAGCAGAATCATGTTCTCTGGAATGAGAATATTTACCACCAGACCGTCTCCCTCCTCTACTGTATCTACTACTTCCTCCTCTGCAAGGCATATATACGTACATACCTTAACAAACTTCATAAAAGTAATTGTATTCATCACAATTTTACATATATATGTGTGTGTGTGTGTGTGTTATTCTGCATTAACTGATTTACAGAATAAAGAGCACAAAAGCAAATATGAAGTTGCTTGACAGATTAAAATAAAAAATTTACTGTGATGCACACCTTCCTCGATTGCCTTTATTTTCTCTGCGTCCATCTTGATTACCACGGAATAGGTTCCAGTACTCCTTTTCAGCCTCACCTGATAACATTAGAGAATATCACAGCTCCATTAGTTGCAGACCAAGCAAAACACGATTCCACGTAATTCTGTAGCCAATATTCAAGGATGCAGACACACTTGTATGCATGAAATATAAACTAATGATAAGTACTTATCATTCAAAGGAAAGAGAAAAGTACACTTTCCATTTTCCTCTCCCACACTTTCTCGGAATCCAAACACAGCATAAGTAGGACCTGCTTGTTTTTCTATATCTGTGGAATGTTGGTTCCTATATGTTTAGGGTCTCATGTAATCTTCTCCTTTTTAGGAACTGTCTGCATTTAGATTTATCCCATATGATTTCACCTAGTCAGACTTGTGCATTCGTATCATGCAACATAGGACAAAGATTTTCCCCCTTGGAAGCACCGCGAATAAAAAGCAATTGAGCTTTGAAGCTTACCAGTAACTGCATCTAAGGTTGTGATGAATTTTTTCACAATCAGCCCACCTTCCTCGACAATTGCTGCAGCAGCACGAGCTTTTAGAGCTGCTTCTGGTTCTTCAAAACGGATGTATCCTGAATCTGCTCCAATGCTGTAGTCAACATACTTCAAAGAAGAAAAACACAGGTAAAATGTTAATACGAACTTAGTGTGATATCAAAAGATAGAAACTAATCTAGCACTCGATACAGGCACGTAATACTATTTGAACTCTGAAATTCGTCAAAGCAAATTTAAAACTAGGAATATTTTCAATGCAGAAAGAATATAATTCCCATGCAAAGACAGAATAACACCCAAGGCTAATGAGTTCTAAAGTTGTTTCACTGGAATTACAGGCGTAGCCACATGCACAAACGCATGCGCGCACACACACACACCCAATACGTTATATATAAGCATGTATACGCAATGACATCGTTTCTCAATTCTTCTTGTCAACTATCCATGAAGACTTCTTGGGATACTTTTCCCATAGAATGTACCTCCCTTCAGCAACCAACAGTACTGTTATAATGCAGTATTACACTATCAGCAGAATTTGATAAAATGTGCTCTCTCTATCAAAAATATAGTTCTAGGACTATATTTATCCTTAGCGAGCATTAACGGAGGTTAAGTATTGAAAGACAGAATATCACTGTTTCAAAATTACATTATTAAAGAAAAAAAAAGGGTTGTACTGCTAATCAAGAAATTAGAATGAAGTATCTATTAAAAAGCGGAGGAGACGGTTGGATTGGAAGGCCTCCATCTAAAACCACTGAGTGGCAACAAAACAAAATCACTGTCAGTAAGCCCCTAAGGATGCATAAATTGGACTGAAGAACATGGCAGTGTATAAGAGATACTAGCATGGATGCAATATAGCGATGGAGGAACCTGAGACCACTGGGAGCCCAAGATAAGAATATCATTCTAATAATCCCATATGGATATATAGTCATGTAAAAACAGTTAATGGTATATAGGGGAGAAATTAAGATGCGGAAGAGAGTCTTGAAGGATGGCACGAGAAGTGATGTAAGAGATATATAGGACACAATGAGTAAACTAAAAAAAGAAAGGTGCTTTTACTGAATATATATATACATATTTATAAGGTGCACTTATTGATCGATGTATTCCACTCGAAATAAAAGGCAAATTTTATAGGACAGCTATTAGGCCCGCTATGATGCATAGAGCAGAATTTTGAACATCGAAGAAGCCATATAATCATAGCATTGATCTTTCTAAATTGAGGATGCTGAAATGGATTTGTGAAAGAATTAGGACATAAGGTAAGAAATAAACATATTCAAGAGCGTCTGAGAGCAGCCTCAATAGAAGATAAAATATAATAAAAAAAAAAACAAAAAAGAAAGTTTAATATAGTTTACGCATGTAAATCAAAGACCAAGCGAGACGGCTATGAGAAGGAAGAAGGGGCTGTATATTAAACAATCCAAAAGAGTGAGAGGTAAAAAGGATCTGAAATGGACTTGGTTAGAAATGATTTAAATACACTATCTGACCCGAAGATATGGTTTTAACGAATTGGGATGGCAGAACAGGATTCGTTGTTGCTAATCCTAACTAGTTGAGCTAAGGCAAAAGGAAAATGACTTCATGAATGATACAAATATACCGACAAACTGATGCAAGAATAAGAAAGGAATGTAACCAAGGATCTGCTTGATACCTTCACAGTTCCAAATCTGTTGAAAGCATCTTTCAAATCTTCACGCAAAACAATGTCATTGCTGTGTTTGTTTACAGAATTTGTGGTCGTATCTTCAATTATTGGCTTCTCGTTTTCATCAGAGGCATTTTCAGTATCATTTTTTGCACTATCTTCAGTTGTTTTCTCGTCAACATTTTCCCTGCTCTCATCTTCAGTACTCTCCATAGGGTTTTCTTTAGCATTTTCTGAGGCCTTACTCTCTTCAGCAGTATACTCTGTGGACTTTGGTTCCTTAACTGTCTTGTGACCACCTCCATTACCATCAGATGACTCATTTTTACCATTTTTATCTGCAGATGCTCCAGCCGACATACTCTTTAATGTAAATGCAACAATTAAGCCTTTCGGATAGCTGTTATAACAAATGTATAAGCAAACAGGTTAGCAACAATCGGATAAATGGTACAATTTTAGCAATCTCAAGAGCTGCACCAGAACTTACTTTGCACTTGAATTGGAACTGTTCTTACTGTCTGAACCAGTAGATGGATGCAAATTTTCATATTCCTCTACCATTCTCGCTCTTTCAGCATCAAAATCCTTCCTATACGAAGACAGTATATATTACAAAATCATATACTGATGAGACAACAGCTGACTCAAAATATAAATATATTATCAAGGAATATAACATGTAAACGTGATAACTGAATCCCAAAAATAAGAAAAATCAGAGACAACGGATTTTTTACAAAATAAAAAAAATCGAAAAATCAAAGAAACCTGGTCCAGATAAACCATGCTACTGCTAAATTCACAAAGGTTGTATTTCAAAAGATGCATCACTTTAGCAAATGATATTAGGCATAATATGTACTTTAAAAGATTTAGCATTCTAGATCTGAAGCTTCTTCCTCAAATCTGTCTAGATATTTAGAAAAAACAATTATCAAGTTAATATTGGAGTTGATTAACATACGAATTTATGGTGGCTTTTGATCATGGTATATATAATCTACATACGCACCATCATCAAGCACAACAGGCATACGTTAGAACAAGCAATGATCAAGTTAGCACCAGGATTTGATAAGAATTTATGGCTGATTTGGATTATGGTATATATGTTTTTGATAAGTCATGAAATTATATATATATATATATATATATAGAAATGGAAAGTACAAATGCCAATGTAGAGAAGACCTCTACCGATGGCACCAAAATAACGGACACAAAAACGGGGACCAGGAGTCCAAAAAAGAAGCACAGCGTCGGGGCACCCTCAAAACCATATCACCAACCTCAGGGCATAACCATATCTAAGTCCCCTGAGACCAAAGAGACCCTAGAAGCACCACTCCTAGCAAGGTCGACCAGAAGCTGATCAGGGTCCCTAGCACTCGCTATAAATGAAAAAGACTGTCCTCTGAGCAAAGTCCTCGCCAACCGAATCAGGTGGATGACCCTCCAACTACACGAATCGGCCTCTGCCAGCCAATCAGAGATAAGGGGATTTCTGCACTCAATCTCGACGGCAAGGAAACCCTAAGCTCTACCTAGCCTTAGCCCAATCACAAGAGCCACCAACTCAGCCCGCACAACCTCAAACAGCGACGACGGACCAGAGAATGCAAAAATGGGCAAATCGTCTCGATTCCGAAACACCACCTATCCCTGAAGGTCCGACCAAGGCAGGACAAAAAGCTGCAAAGGACAACTTCACCCATCCAACCGGAACGGAAGTCGAAAGCAACTGGCGGGCCAAAGGCAAGCTGTCAATAGAGGTGACCGAATGCCAATCACGCACAATAGCCGAAGCAGAAATGCCAAAGAACTGGCCACGCACCGAGGTCCAGGAAGCAACAGAAGACAGGATCCCCTCGATGACACTCGAGGGAGAAGACGACACATCCATAAAAATCCTCTGATTACGCTCCCTCCACATGAACCATAAAAGAGCCTGGAACACCATTGAGAACAAAATCCTGCCCCTCTCCGTGAGACCCGGAAAGCACCACTGCTCCAAAAACTGACTAATGCTCCCAGGTGCTACCCACACTCTCCCGATCGATCTAACAAAAAAGTCCCAGATCTCCGAAACGAAGGAGCAGAAGATGAAGATATGA
>JAUPMG010193625.1:0-10145 GCA_031762675.1 Pachysandra terminalis
TATCATATTATTTATGTTTAGTCTATGACATGAACATTGGAGAGTGGCTTTGACCCTATTCCAATCTAAAATACTGTTTAATTGATTACTTACTGTGCTAAGTGTAGCTGACGCCTTTGTGCAACCATTTCAGGGAATTTAAATGGGGAACATGATGTGGATTACGTGGCTGGACTGGATGATGATTTTCAATGATTTATACTTAGAATTCTGTAATAGGATTTATTTTTACTTTTTAGATATTATGTATAGGGTTAGGATCTGATTTAAACTTGAAAATAAGATGTATTTAGTTTCTTTTCCGTTGCTATTTCATTAGATGTTTTGAATGTAATAACTTACCTAGATTTCTATTATTTTCATTAATGATAATTTCTTTTAAAGTTTCATCAATTCATATGGTTTGGCTCTATATTGGTTACCACTCCCGATTTCGGTTGAGGTGAGAGTTGTGGTACGAACGTAAGGGGTTCCACGTGAATTTCCTTTAGGTTTGGGTCGTGACATGCATGATAACCATGCTTAAGTTTAGAATTTTTGCAATTATAATGATCATATGAATTCTTAGGACTTATTCTTATTTTTCTGAAGTTAACTCATATATGAAGATTGATTTGTATAGAGGTCATTATATGTACTTTATACTTGACCAGAATAAATTAGTATGATTGCATGATGTATTGGAGACTTATATTTTATGTTTAGAAGCATAAAAATACTATCTTGAGACCATGGGCACGAAACCCTAGGTAGAAAACTGATTCTGAGTAGATTTGTACGTCCGGTAGGTACCACGGTACGTATCGAGACATCTACCAAGACGTTCGGCAGGACATTCGGTACATACCGAAACACCTACCGAGAGTTGGAAAACTCTTGGGAACATCAACCGACACTCAATACACACTAAGGCATTGACCGAGGCCTTCGGTAGGTCATTGAATACATACCGAAACACCAACCGAGAACCATGAAACTCTCGGGAACATCCAACGAAGTTCAGTACATACCGAACAATCGACCGAAGATTTCGGTAGGACCTTCGGAACGTACCGAACACCTACCGAAGATAGGATCAGAATAGTCAGTAGTGATTGTATAGGATAGACTCCTGGATGTGTTGTGCACATGCCTGTGAAGTTATTTTATGTGCAAAAGTTGTGGATATGGTTGACTGTTTAAAAGTGTGCAATAAGGCTTGAAATTCAGGTATTTGGAATAACCTTGAAGGAGATTCAATGTGATTTAAATTTAATATGAATTGGAAATCTATACTGGACTAAATGATAGGATCAGAATAGTCAGTAGTGATTGTATAGGATATAGTATGATATGAGTGGTGCTTGTAGCATTCACTGATCAGGATTCTGTTTGGTCTTATGACATTGTTTGTTATGAGTGATACTGAGGTATCCCTACCATGTATGTAAATGATTGTATTATTGTTCGTTATGAGTGATGCTGGGAGCATCCATGTTATGTTTCAGTGTGGTGCTGAAACACCCACTGATAGTCAATGAGATTGACTACTTTTTGTGAATGGAGCATTATCCGTGAGTGCAAGTCCCTAAAGTAATGGTCATTGGTTACTTGATTGGAGCATTATTCTGTGGGTTGGAGTCCCTAAAATAATGGATATTTGATTGGAGCATTATTCCTTGGGTTAGAGTCCCTAAAATAATTGATATTTGATTGGAGCATTATTCTGTGGGTTAGAGTCCCTAAAATAATGGATATTTGATTGGAGCATTATTCTGTTGGTTAGAGTCCCTAAAATAATGGTTATTTGATTGGAGCATTATTCTGTGGGCTAGAGTCCCTAAAATAATGGTTAATGAATTCAATGCTTGTATTGGACTATGTTTTACGAACCATTTCATTGCATCATTTACTACATTCATTGTATAACTGCATCATGTCATATTCATCTCATTGCACTTGATTGTTTTGATTGTGTTTGTGCATGTGTTACATTAACCATTGATTGTGTTTATGCTTGTGTTACATTGATAACTGTCTGTTTGACATGGTGGGACCATGTGGATATATGGTATGTGGTAGCGTGGTGGGACCATGTGAACATACGGTGTGATAGCATGGTGGGACCATGTAATCCTTGTGAACATAGTGGGACTATGTGACTGACATGATATTTGTATTTGTTTATATTACATGGTGGGACTATGCGTATGTGTTTGTTTGTATTACATGGTGGGGCCATGTGTATGTGCTCGTATTGTATAGTGGGACTATGCTTTGTTTGTTTAGCATGGTGAGACCATGTGATTGTTATTTGTGAACATAGTGGGACTATGTATTTATTATATGTTACTTGTGTGTTGTATACATGATGGGATCATGGATATATGATTGTTGTTATGAACATAGTGGGACTATGTATTTATTATACTTTACTTGTGTATTGTATACAAGGTGGGACCTTGTGATTATTGTTTGTGTACATAGTGGGACTATGTATTGTTTGCTTGACATGTTGGCACCATGTTGATATTTCTTGGGTTAGGCAAAGTGGGACTATGGGATTGATGTGATGTACTTGATGGGTTCATGTAGGACAAGTTTGGATTTATAGTGGGACTATGAGGATTAGGTTGAATGAATGATGAGATCATGTGTACCATATGATTTATCATGGTGGGACCATGTGAACTTTTAAAATGATATGATTGACTTATTATGGGTTCGTAGATTGAAATGAGATTATCATGGTACATGTTATGTAATTACTAAATATGTGAGATTTAGTACGATGATGAGCATGCTAATACATTTGACTGTGATATTATTTGTTGAATGAACTTGCATGAATAAATTGTGTTATTATGTATGCAAGAAGATAACCATTGTAATTTGATTGAATTTCTCTACAAAGCTTCGGCTGATCCTTTTGTTGAAACAGGTAATCAGTTCGGTTGATTTGCTTGCTTGCGGAAGAGTTTTATTTTCTGTTCAGATACTTGATGGATGACGTTTAGTTCTTTTTACGAACCTTGTTTTGACCCCACTAGGGCAGTAATTGTAATAACATAGTTAGGTTACTTTAGATAATTCTAGTTTGTTGGTTTGAATTAGACTATGGTTTAAATTTATACCGATTTCCACCGTTCATGTTATTTAGACTCTGATTCACCAGGATTATGGTTATGATTCATAATTGGTTATCCGCGTCCACGTGGTGGATCCGTAGGTCATTCCTCATAAATCTTTGAGATCCTTTATCTCGGATTTAGGGTGCGATAGAGTGGTATCAGAGCACTGGGCTTAAGTTGTCTAAGCTTTGGGAAGTCTAAGGGTACAGTGAAAACCTAGGACGAGAACCTAGATACATATGAATCTAGGAACCACTTTTGTGAAATTTGTGAAATATACTTTGATATATATGTGAATATAATGTGGTTTATTTTGTTCCTATGTTTGATTATGTATGTGATTATGCATATGTTAGAATAGGATTATCACAATATGTACTTGGAGAATCTTTATTATGTAGATGGCTGGACGTAGGCGCAATGTCACATCAGGGGAGGGATCATCTGCTGGGGATGAGGATCCTAGGTTGTCAAGGATTTAGCAAGCTTTGGGAGATATGGCCACTGCACTTCAAGGTCAGCAGGCCATGAGAAAGACCCAAACTACAGCTCCTAGAAACAATAATGGGGGAGGAATAACATGGCTGGAAAACTTTAAGAAGTTATCACCACCCTTCTTTGATTGGAGTAGAGAGCCGATGTGGGCTTTAGATTGGATGGAGGAGATGGAAAAGATCTTTGTGGCCATGGACTGCCCAGCTGATCAGAGGGTAAAACTGGCAGTATTTATGCTGAAGGGAGAGGCCCACCAGTGGTACAAGATGGTACAAAGTGCCCAAGGATAGATTAGAGATTGGGCAGAATTCAAACGACAATATCTTGAGCCAATATAAGGGACGTTTCGCTACAAGAGAGCTATGGCTCTGGATTTCATGAAGTTGGAACAGGGCTCCTTCAGAGTGAGCCAATATAAGGGACGTTTCGCTATGTTGTCACGTTTCGCACCACAGATGGTAGCCATGAAGTTGGAACATGGCTCCTTTACAGTGAGCCAATGTGAGGGACGTTTCGCTATGTTGTCACGTTTCGCACCACAGATGGTAGCCAATGAAAGTGACAAGGCTGCTGAATTCGAGGAAGGACTTCAACCCGAGATCAGGTCGAAAGTGGTAATAATGGGATTGAAGAATTACACCGAAGTTCTCGATTGTGCTCGATGGGTTGAGAGGGACACTCAACTTCCAGCACAGCATAGGGATAGTTCTCGTACTGATAGGGGGAGGTTTCAGCGTTACAGTTAGAAGGGAGGTGGTAAGAGACCAAGGAACGACAGTTATCCGAGGAAGGTAGAACATAGGCAGGCAGGCGCTTCTAATGCTCCTATTGCTACACCGTTTATTCAGTAGCGACCTACTTAGGTGAGTTGCTTTTACTGTGGCAAGCCTGGACACATCAAGAGGGATTGTAGAGAGATAATTCGAGCAAAATGCTTGGGATAGAGAACTGGCGGGCCTAGAGGACAAGTGTAGGCCTTGACAGATGGCAGAGTGCAAGGAGATGATGACTCCAACAATGCCGTGGTGGAAGGTACACTTACAATCTTCCATTCACCTACCAGTGTATTGTTTGAGTGGGGTGCAACGCAATCTTCCATATCAGTAAGATTCATGCATGCTTTGGGTCTTAGACCATCTACTATGAGAAAACCAGTACACATAACAAGCCCCGTAGGAGGATTAGTCACACTCAACAATATCTGCTTAAATTGTGTGGTTAGAGTTGGAGATCGAAATTTTGAGGCGGATCTAGTAGTGTTGTCAATGACTGAATTCGATATTATACTTGGCATCGTTTGGCTATTTTCTTATCATGCCAAGGTAGATTGCTATGGTAAGGAGGTCACTTTTGACATTCCTGGAGAAGAACAAGTAAAAGTTCTAGGGAAGGCTAAGAACGAGTACCAAGAAGAGTTTTTGGGATTGTTAGAAGGCAACAAACGATAATCCTTAGAAGAGATCTCAGTGGTAAGAGAATTTGTTCGAGTATTTCAGGAGATACCTGGATTACCACCGTTGAGAGAAGTTGAGTTCTGCATTGAACTGATGCCAGGAACTTCACCCATATCGTTGGCCACATACCGCATGGCATCGGTTGAGTAAGAAAAACTCAAAGGGCAACTTGATGAATTGATGAATATGGGTTTCATTTGACCGAGTGTATCACCGTGGGGAGCACCGGTACTATTTAGGAAGAGTCGACTACAGACAACTAAATAGTCATCATCAAGAACACGTATCCTTCACCGAGGATTGATGACTTGTTCGACCAGCTTAGAGGAGCACGATATTTCTCCAAGATTGACTTGAGGTCAGGGTACCACCAATTGAGAATCAGGGATAGTGACATACAAAAGACCGCTTTCAGAACGAGATATGGTCACTACGAGTTCATGGTAATGCCTTTCAATTTGACGACTCCCCAACTGCTTTTATGGATATAATGCACCGGGTGTTCAGATCGTACTTGGACAGGTTTATAGTTATATTTATGGACACTATCCTCATTTACTCTAAGTCATGGGAAGAACATGAGGAGCATTTGGGCATAGAACTTCAGATACTCTTGGATCATCAACTTTATGCCAAGTTTACCAAATGCGACTTCTGGAAGGAAGAAGTCATTTTCCTTGGACACGTTGTGTCAAGAGCGAGAATATCTATAGATCCTGCCAAGATTAAAGCTGCGTTGATTTGGGAGAGACCCAAGAATGTGGTAGAAATTCGAAGTTTCGTGGGTTTGGCTGGCAACTATAGAAGGTGTTTCAAGGGATTTTCCAAGATATATGCCCCATTGAAAAGTTTAACTAAGGAAGAAGTCAAGTTTCACCTGGATGACAAGTATGAGGCTGCATACGAAGAACTTAAGAAGAAACTGACCTCGGATCTAGTACTTGTAATTCCAATCAGTGGGAAGAAACTATCGGTGTATACGGATGCTTCAATGATGGGATTGGATTGCGTCCTTATGTAAGAAGGACTGGTTGTGGCTTACGCCTCTAGACAACTCAAGGTGTACTAGTGTAATTACCCAACGCACGACCTGGAGTTGAACGCAGTTGTGTACGCAGTGAAACTATGGAAACATTACCTCTATGGAGAAGACTTTGAACTCTTCACGGATCACAAGAGTTTAAAGTACTTATTCACTCAGAAGGAGCTGAATATGAGACATAGGAGATGGATGGAATTAGTCAATGACTACATGACATTCCAGTACCACTCGGGGAAAGCCAACGTTGTTGCAGATGCATTGAGCAGAAAGCCCCGGAATATGTTGTCTTGTTTGCTGAGGCAGGAACAGAGTCTGATTGAAGCCTTCAGTAATCTGAATGTTCAAGCTAAAGGCAGAGAGAATGGCGGGCTATTATTTAGCTTGGTAGTGAGACCGTAAATCATAGACAGGATCGGTCAGGGTCAGAAATCATACCTAGACTCACAGTCGCTGGAAGCAGATGAGTCCTAGCCAGGCTGGGTGTTCTCAGCAGAGGGGGTGATTAGATACAGAGGCAAACTTTGTATTCCTAAAGACTAAAAGATTCGGAATGAAATCATGGGAGAGGCACACAAGTCCAGGTATTCCATTCACCCTGGTGGCACCAAAATGTATCAGGATTTGAGGAAACCTTATTGGTGGTCTGACATGAAGAGAGATGTGGTACATTTTGTGGCTCGATGCCTTACATGTCAGCAAGTGAAGGCTGAACACATGAGAACAACTGGATTACTCGAACTGTTACCCATTGCAGAATGGAAATGGGAACATGTAACTATGGATTTCATTGTTGGGTTGCCCAAGACCAGAGGGGGACGTGATTCTATTTGGGTGATTGTGGATAGACTGACTATATCCGCTCACTTCTTACTCGTGAAGGCCACAGCTTCTAGAGAAAGATTAGCTCGACTTTATGTCAATGAGATTATAAGGTTACACGGGGTGCTAGTTAGTATTTTGTCTGACCAAGATACAAGATTCACTTCAAACTTTTGGGTGAGTTTATAGAAGGCTTTTGGTACATAGTTAGATTTCAGCACTGCCTTCCACCCACAAACAGATGGACAGACCGAAAGGGTCAATCAGATATTGGAAGATATGCTACGGGCCGGTGTGTTAGATTTCAAGGGTAACTGGAGCGACCATGTTCCTTTGGTGGAATGTTGCTATAACAATAGCTACCAGTCGAGTATTTGGATGAAACCGTTCGAGGCTTTATATGGAAGGTCGTGTAGGTCACCCGCATGTTGGACTGAAGTGGGTGAACGTAACTTACTTGGACAAGAAATCATCCAAGAGACTTCTAGCAGCTCAGAGTCGATAGAAAAGCATCAAAGAAGAAGAGAGCTAGAGTTTGAAGTGGGTGATCATGTATTCTTAAAAGTTTCACCGATGAAAGGTGTTATGAGATTTGGAATGAAAGGAAAGTTAACTCCTTGCTTTGTGGGACCTTTTGAGGTATTAGAACGCATTGGTAAGGTGGCGTACCGTTTAGCCCTGCCAAATCAGTTGATAGTAGTTCACAATGTTTTCCATGCCTCTATGCTAAGGAAGTACGAACCTGATCCTTTGAACGTTATTGACTAGACTGATTTACCAATCAGAGACGATGCAACATATGAAGTAGCACAGGTGAGGATTATGGACCGAAAGGAGCAGAAATTGAGGACAAAGACCATCTACTTAGTGAAATTACAATGGAACCACCACGATGAAGCAGAAGCTTCATGGGAGCTAGAATCGGAGATTTGAGAGCGATACCCTACGCTATTCGATAATCGAGGTACGTATTAAATTTCGGCGACAAAATGTCCTAAAGGGGGGGAGAATGTAGTTACCCGACCCTACCATTTAATTTCATGATTAAATGGTAGTTAATCCTAATTGTTAAACCTTAGGATTTATTTGATATAGAGGGGGCTAGATTGGACCTTTATGTAAATATGATAAGTTTGGTGTCTAATTGGGTGATTTTGGTGATTTAGGTGTAATGGGCTTGGACCCAACACAATAGAACAGTTTTGGACGTATGAGCAAACTGGTTAGGTCCGTTGGAAACTGGTAAGGGTAAAATAGACCTTTACTATTTATTTTGAATTAAAGAGAAGGGGATCATGGTTCTCTCACTAACCCACGTATTGGATCAGGAGAGAGAAAGTGTTGTGTTTGGTGATCAAACGAACTAGGGGAACAAGGTGCAGAAAATCTGGTTTTTGGAAGAGAAGGGAAGAAGAAGAAGGAAAAGGAACTAATTGATCTTCAAGTGCTAGAAAGTTGCAGAGCTTTGATCGAAGAAGAAAGGTAGGGACTTTCTTTGATCCTACGGTGATTATATCCATGCATCTTATCAATGCTATAGTTATTAGTTGGTATGTATGATCTTTGAAATTGGGCATGATATTATGTAGGATTGAGTGTTTACATGATAACCATGCTTAAGTTTAGAATTGTTGCAATTATACCCATCAAGTGAGTTCTTAGGAATTATTTTGATTTTTCTGAAGTTAACTCATATATGAAGATCGATTTGTATAGAGATCATAATATGTAGTTTATACTTGACTAGAATAAATTAGTATGACTGCCTGACGTATTGGAGACATGTATTTGATGTTTAGAAGCATAACTATCTTGATACCATGGGCACAAAACCCTAGGTAGAAGATTGATTCTGGGTAGATTTCTAGATTCTGTAGGTATCTCGGTACATACCGAGACATTCGGTAGGACATTTGGTACATACCGAAACACCTACCGAGAGTTGGCGAACTCTCGGGAACATCTACCGACACTCGGTACATACCGAGGCATAGACTGAGGCCTTTGATAGGCCATTCAGTCCATACAAAAGCACCTACTAAGAACCATGAACCTCTCGGGAACATCCACCGAAGTTCGGTACATACCAAACCATCGACCGAAGTTTTCGGTAGGACCTTTGGAACGAAACGAACACCCATCGAAGCTTAATGAGCTTCCAAATTTGAGGATAGACTCCTGGATGTGTTGTGCACATTCCTGTGAAGTTAGTTTATGTGCAAAAATTGAGGATATGGTCGAATGTTTAAAAGTGTCCAATAAGGTTTGAAATTCTGGTATTTTGAATAACCCTGAAGGAGATTTAAGGTGATTTCAATTTAATATGAATTGGACATGTATACTAGACTACATGATAGGATCTGAATAGTCAGATGTGATTGTATAGGACATAGTATGATCTGAGTGGTGCTTGTAGCATTCATTGATCACAATTGTGATTGGTCTTATGACATTGTTTGTTATGAGTGATACTATGGTATCCGTTGCTTGTATGTAAACGATTGTATTATTGTTTGTTATGAGTGATGCTCGGAGCATCAATGTTATGTTTGAGTGTGGTGCTGAACGACCCACTGATAGTCAATGGGATTTACTACTTTCTGTGAATGGAACATTGTCCGTGGGTGCAAGTCCATAAAATAATGGTCACTGGTTACTTGATTGGAGCATTATTCTGTGGGTTGGAGTCCCTAAAATAATAGATATTTGATTGGAGCATTATTCTGTCGGTTAGAGTCCCTAAAATAATGGATATTTGATTGGAGCATTATTCCGTGGGTTAAAGTCCCGAAAACAATGGTTATTTGATTGGAGCATTATTCTGTGGGTTAGAGTCCCTAAAATAATGGTTAATGAATTGAATGCTTGTGTTGGACTACGTCTGAAAAACCATTCCATTGCACCATTTACTGCATTC
Source organism: Pachysandra terminalis (assembly GCA_031762675.1). Taxonomy (NCBI): domain Eukaryota; kingdom Viridiplantae; phylum Streptophyta; class Magnoliopsida; order Buxales; family Buxaceae; genus Pachysandra; species Pachysandra terminalis. Next base: position 9,838 of record JAUPMG010193625.1, read on the forward strand.
ATTGTGCATAACTGCACCATGTCATATTCATCTCATTGCACTTGATTGTTTTGATTGTGTTTGGGCGTGTTACATAAAGAATTGATTGTGTTTGTGCTTATGTTACATTGATGATTGTTTTTATGTCATGGGGGAACCATGTGGATATGGTATGTTGTAGCATGGTGGGACCATGTAAACATACGGTGTGATAGCATGTGTAGTGACCCAAAACCCATAAAAGAATTCCCTTATTTCTTTTAAGTGCTTATTATTTGATTTGTCTATTGCTTGCTTATTTTAAGTACTTATATTAAGTCTTGGTTTAA
>JAUPMG010193635.1:0-23757 GCA_031762675.1 Pachysandra terminalis
TGTTAATTTACCTAGAACTTGTAAGTTTTTAGTTCAAGATGTAATTAGTTACTTATATCTTACTAGAACTAATTGAAGTTCCGCTTATGTTTCAATTTGTGTAGCCACCCCCGTAAAAATACAGGGTGAAGGTTACGCTCGAATTGGAAAACCTACGAATTAGGGAATTTCCCGTTCGGGACGTGACAGGTACCTATCTGTATCATGACCAAAACTTAAGGAAATCCTTGTAAGAACCCTTATGCTCGAACCGCAACTCTTACCCCAATCGGAATCAGGAGTGGTAATCAATATCAAACCATAATTAACAGAAATTTAATTAAACTTCAAAAGAATCTAATTTAATTTAAAATAGCGAAAAGAATAACCTTTTTATTACATCCAAAACAATGAATAAATCATGCAGCGGAAAAGAAAATATAAGAGTCCCATTTCAAGTAAAAATCCAATGGTTTTTCAAAACATAATTAACTCATGATAAAAATCAATCATGTTAGTGTATAACTAGAACGTGGTCATTAACCGACAGGTTGTCCAAATTCCCTTAATGGGAACCGATAAGGTCCCGGCAGGCTACCGGCACACCGGTAGGGCTGCTGGACCAACTGGGTGCAACCGGCACACCGGCAGGTCGCTGGTTGGGCCCAGTACGGGGTTTTTCATATTTTAAGTTAGATTTAACAAATTCACTCGACATAAACTCATAATAAATTCAAGTTCCGAAACTAACCCAACAAAGATACCAATCAAATAATCAAAGTTTCATGCTTGGAAGAATTAGAATTAAAAGATTTAGTTTTTATGAAGAACGTAACTTTATATGAGTTAAATTCGATGAGGTATGTCATATTCTTTGAATATGGCATATCACCTAATTTAAATCAAGATCATACATGAAATTGAGGTTACTTACCTTGATTATTGCGCGAATCCTTGTTCTTCCTAAACCCAGTTCAAGTTTTTGAACAGTCGACTTCTTCCTTAGATCCAAATCTTCAACTCAGAATTTCAGATTAATGGTTTGGACGACCAAACCATACTCTAGATAGTTTTTAAGATTTAGTCTTAGTTTAGGATTTGTTTCTAATCCCAACCCTTGATTTTAGATTAATTAATCTACACCCTTGATTAAAAATAGTAGCAATCCTAGTACAATACAAACATTATCTAGATTCTTTTTTATTTAGATTAGGACTTGTCTAAGTCCTATGTCTTATTGTCTTTTAATCCTAACCATTCATTATGTTTAATTATTCCTGCGAAATTTTAGCCATCAGATTAACTTTGAGGTTATGATTGTGTGTGATGCACTCTAGATCCTCTATTGTGCTCCCACAATCATAATTGGTCAAAGTCAACTAATCAGCTAATTACTTAAAATTTTAATTTAGCCCTTAATTTCTAAATAATTACATATAAACCTTATTTCTAATTACACTAAACTCCCCTAATTGAGTTGGGTTATTACAATGTGCACCTAGTCTCACATACCATTCTACAATTGAAGGTCCAGGTCTAGGTGGGTTTCTAGGAGTCACCGACCATATCAATCACCAACACACTGGTCACACTAATCCATACGGTTCCCGGGGTCCAATGTAAACCACAGGCTATACATGGGTTCCCCCTGTCTTGCCAGGTGGTCATAAAGTCAAAGTGGTGGCACCCACTAGTAGGCATCCAATCCCAAACACCCAACAACTACACTCATACACTAATTAGTCATTATAAACAACTAACACATACTTGGAGCATAAGTAATCAAGGGTCCAGGAAGCAAGGATCAGATGGTGGCAGTCTGGAAATCTGACTAAGTCTGTAAAACATTGACTTTTCAACAAAACATTTTTAGAGTCCAGGAAATAATACTTTTCTTACCAGACTATGGGTCTATACTCTTAATATGTTGCAACTAGATTTTACAAGTAATTAGGGGCCTCAAAGGTTGGTTAAAAGTGCCCCAACTCAAAAATGGTGTTTTTGACAAACGTTTTGAAAACCAGAATTTGTACTAAAACCCAAGAGTTGACTTTTTATACAATTAGAATTAGGGTCTGGGAGTATTTTTATTAAACTCAAATAGGGGGGGTGTTTGCCTATATGGAGAATGAAAATACGAGGACATTTATCATGTAAATAAGATGTTGTCTGAAGGCCAAGCTATCTTGAGGACAAGTGCTGAAGAAACTGATATACCTGGTCAGTGGGTACCGTCGGTGCCACCGACCACCCCTTTGGTGGGTTCTTCGGTTCAATGCCACTCTGTACGTGGTAGGTTGGTGCCGTTGGTGCCACCAGCCAACTCACCGACCACCCCATCGGTGAACTGATGAACCAGCCAACAGAAACCACCCTGCACCTAATTTCGTCGGTGGGTCCCGTCGGTGGACCGACGAACCCGCCGACAGAAACCTATACAACCCCGTTGGTGGGTCCCGTCGGTGGACGCGATTCTGGGTTCCTAACTTCTCCAGATTTTCTCCTTTGCAACTCCAAATCAAATCGAACACTTCTACTAGGTTCAAAAACATTCCCAAGAACATTTTAACCAAATAATAAAGCATTCTAAATCATCCATGCAAGAATCTAAGGTACAATCATGCTAGGTTAACCTTATGAACCCTAAATTGGGGTTTTTAACCTAAATCTCATATCTCTAAGATTATGCTACAATAATACATGATTTCACTAACCATTGTCATGTATAACATGAAGAATAGTTGTATAGGAACTGGTATTTGGGTTTTTGCCCAAATACCCAAGAAATTGAGAGGTTACTTGCCTTGGATTCGTTGATGCCGCCATTTCCGTGCACTCCATTGTTGTTGTCGCGTGCTCTTCAGTTCCTCATGCTCCAAGCTCCTTCTTCCTCCTTGCCTTGGTGATGAAAACCCACTCAAACCCTTAAGGTTTCCTCTCCTCTCTCTATCTCTTAAATCTCAGCCAAAACAACTTAGGGTTATGAGTTTTAAGAAGTATTCATACTCCTCAACTCCAGCTAAGGTCCTGTTTGGTTCTGCATGTTATGGGTTTCCACTTAATTGGTGATTTAACCCAACTCTCAAGGTATTAAGACCTAGTTCTAAGTCTGGGGTTCACTCTCATCATGTTCTACTCTTCTCTAGGTCAAACTCATTGGTTTAACCTCGATCATCTGCCAAATGACCAAAATACCCATCCTAAATTTTTGAAACGTTTTGGGCCGTTACACCCCCATACAAGGCAAATCTCGCACTCTTCATCTTACCACAAGTTTGTTGTGTCCCATACCACTCACCTTGGGCTAAAATAAATAATATGTAGTACATCATTGGACTAAATAATGGTAGCGCATGTCATGAGGCAAGACTTGCTTAGTAATAGGTCATTTGCCATCTCGGCTGGGATTTCAATATGCAGCTCATAGATTCAGGCCCGTTTGTTAATGCAATGCACATAACATGATTTTACAGACATATATTCAAAACAGCATAGAGATGAGCACAATCTCATGATACTAGACTAATATGAACACATAATATACAAATATATATAGGTTCATGCACAATTGATATGATGATGGTGTTATACACAGTATAAGTAAATATTATAAGTCTTATGGATATGAAACCTGAGATGTTCACAAAATCAAAGGTCTATAGTGGAAATCAGCAAGTAATCCAATCACATAGGTTATTCTCATAGCAATTCATAGGCTTTATTAACATGCCAACATATACACATACATACATATATTAATTCATTAGGTTCTTAAGTAGTTCATGCTATTTTAGAGAGTTAAAGAGTCATTAGGTTGTATTGGAAGTCAAATAGGTTAGGTTTATCGAATCAATGTTGATAAAGGTCTGAAAAAATCAAATTTGGAGTCATGTGGTCAAGGTGTGCTCAACTGGGAGGGTCCCAGCACACCGGTTGGGTCTAGCTATAGAGCAGGGTTCAAATTATGTTCAACCGGTAGGATTTCCGGCACACCGGCTGGAATCTGGTAACCTAGCTCGAGGGCACTTTCTGGGTTTTCAGCTTTGATGTACAATTGATATTTTGGGCATAACTTCTTTGATACTTAACAGAATTACCTCAAACTTCTTTTGCTGGGTTCCTAACGAACATAGGAAGCAATATAAAATAGAAAATAAATTATATAAAATATTATAGTTTGTTCTTTAATCGATAGTTCAGATTTACATAAATCTCCAGTTTTAGTTCTTCTTTTGGGTTTCTAAATAGATGGTGATGATTACTCTATTTTTAATGGATCTTTATTGACGGGCTTTAGTAATATGATCATGGGGAAGGGTTATGCATGTGAAAAAGTAGGAATTCCCCATGATATCACATTTGGGGATAAGTAAATACACGAGACACTAAAGGAAAACTCACCAGATGCTATAGGGTTCTTTTGCCATTGTTGTTCTTCTAGTTTTATGATCTTCTAATCTGCTTCTAGTTCTTCCTAGGGCTTCCAACGAAATTTTATTGTTTTCTAATGTTTAATCTCTTGATATAATCCTATTTTATGAGTTCTCAGTGTTAGAGTTATATTAGGAATAAAAGTTGGTGTTTAGGTGTTGGTCTAGAGTCCTAATTCAATTGTACTAACTTAATCATTAAGTTTCCCTAATTAATTATCATGAAAATTATATTTCAATTAATCTAATTGGGCCTTAGGAATCTCACTAAAGCCTAATCTAATTAATTACTAATCTTAGGTCTTGTTTGGTTAAACCCAGTTTAATCTATTAACCTAGTTTTCTACTTAAGCTGAAATTCTTCATTAATGTCAAGCCCCAAATCGGAGATATAGAATCTCGAGGATTTCCAAGGGAATAACATTCAGCTCCACGACGTGGACGCAGATATCCATTAACAATACATAACCATTGTCCTGGTTAATTAGAGTCCAAAACCATAAATCAGCAGAAGTCTTAAATAAATAAAACCTATAGCTCAACTCATGTCTGTTACACTTAAACCCACATAAATAAAATAGACATCTAACCTATTACAAGTCCAAAGCCCACTCGGGGTCAAAACCAAGTCAATAAAAAACCAAGTATAAAGCATCATAAAAAGTCAAGTATTTGAAACTAAATGAAATCTTCGAGATTCTCCTGCACCTCAAATGAACTAATCACCTGTTTCAATATAAGGGTCAGCCGAAGCCTCGTAGATAAATCCAAAGAAGTTACAACAACTATCTTCATAGATGCATAACACAGGTTTAATTCATACAATTTCAATCAACAGATAATACAACAGTCACAATGTATTAGCATGCTCATCATTATATTAAATCACACATATTTAATATGTATATCACATTCAACATTGTAATCTCATTACACTTGAAAATCGCACGAGTAGTCATATCATATCATAACAATTGTTCACATGGTCCCACCATGATACATCATAGGGTCTCCATCATCCATTCAAACCCAATCTTCATAGTCCCATTATGCATTGAAACATAACCTACATGATCCCATCATGCACAATATATAAACCACATAGTCCTACTATGCATCACAAATACACCACATAGTCCTTCCATGCAACAAAAGCAACCACATAGTTCCACTATGCAAACAAACAACCACATGATCCCACCATGCAAATCAAGTAACCACATGGTCCCACAATGTCAAAAAAGTACCATCCAAATACAAGCACAAACAATCCACATGCGGAGATACACAAGCATTCACTTCAAATCAAACATGTGCAATGATCATTGCAATGTGGTATGATGCAAATATGAATAATGAAATGTGGATGATATGCATTTGCAATGCAGGGGTAATTAGGTCTAGCCCAATCACATGCTCATTCAATCATCCGACCATTCAACCCACTCTTTAAGGGATTTACACCTATGGTAGAATGCCACCATTCCTTTTCCATTATTCTTGAAGGGACATTCACCTCACGGTAGAATACACCAGTATACCAAACCATTACTTTCACCACACGGTGGAACACACTTGCACACAGATTCCATTCCTTAAGGGACTTTCACCACATGGTGGAACACACCAGTACGCATGTACATAGTCAATCCCATTGACTTCTAGTGGATGCTCCCAGCACCACTCATAACCATACATAATCAATACATAGTCAATCCCATTGACTTCCGGTCGATACTCCCAACACCACTCATAAACAAACAGTGGATACTCCCAGCACCACTCATACATCACACAATTCAACATTAGAACCAATCAGAAGATAGAACAGTGAATGCTACAAGCACCACTCAAAAAACTCAATTTCCTATACTAACATTGCTAACCATCCCAACCTTATCTGGTGGGTAATCCATTTCTAAGTCCAAACTCCTTAAAGTCAAAATCTCATCATATCACATCCAGGACTGCCCTATTTTCTTGAAAATCAAGCCCCATCAAACACTTTTTATCATTCGGCCTTAATAATCATTTTTGCAGACAAACCAACCTCATACACATGTGTAAAACACCTCAAGGGAACTTTCCCTAAAATTGGGGATCTATTGGGACTCAATAGATCCTCGGTATGTACGAAGAGTCTTACCGAGAATCTCAGTAGATGACCTACTGAGGCTCGGTAGACTGTCCCGAGAGCATGTATTTTCTGGACATTTTCTGTAGATGTCTCAGCATCTACCGAGAGCCTATTTTAGCCCAGAAAATGATTTTTCTTCTAGGGCTTCGTACCCATACTCTCAAATACCTCTTTTTACACTTCTAAACATCAAATATAATCTTCAAATCATCATAAAATTTATCAAACTCAACCTATCAAATCTAGACTACACATATAGATCTTCATTGTATAAATCAATCAACATTCATAGAATAATTCTAGAAAATCATAATTAGTCATAAGAACTCATAGGATTATCACAAATACATTAAACTTAAATCTAAACTTGCTTAATCATGTAGACATACAATCATTCATAATATGTTATTCAAAGCTCATATACAACATACAATAAGATCACATTAAACTATTCAAATCATGCCTAAATCATCAAATCATGCAATCCAACTTATATTTACAGCATCATTAAGATCTATGGATATAACTATCGTAAAATTAATGGGAATCCCTACCTCTTTCTTCTTAAATCCGTTCTCTGCAGATTTTCCAGCTATAGATGATCACCAAGTTTCCCTTTGCCTTCTTCTTCTTCTTCTTCTTCTCTTTCTTCTTCCTTTTTCTTTCGTTTCCTTCAAAACCCAGATTTCCTCATTTTTTCACTATCATTTTGGTCGTCTGAAACAAAAAGAAAACTTCTCTCCCTAATTTTGAAAAGGTACATGGGTTAGTGGATGAATTCCATTATCCATATCTTTTAATTCAAATAAAATAGTAATCTACTTAATTACCCTTACCTTGGCCCAATTGGCTATTTGACACATCCATAGTCCAATCGGAGTTCATTGTGTAGGGTCCAAGCCCAATCCATCTAGTTCAAAAAAATTACATAAGTTACCACTAGTTCCTCAAAATCACATAAGGGTCTAATTCAGCCCCTCTTATTTCAATTACATCCTAAGGTATAAAATAAGAATTAACTACCATTTAATTATCAAATTAAATGGTAGGGTCAGGGTCATTACAATTAATGATCTTAGTTTATTTACTATAATTTATAAACCTAATTATATCTCATTTATAGATGGCCTTAGGTTAGTTTATAAGTGTGGAGTGTTAAATTACTAATTTACCCCTTTCATTAAAGTTATTTTTAGTCTTAATTTTTCAGGTCTTTACATTCGCTCTATAAACAAGTCGAAGACTCACATCTGTAATGGATTGCTTAACAAAGTATCTCTGCCATCCCAAATGATCCTAGCCTACTACAAATCTGTAGTAATAAGCCATTCAGCAGAGTAAACGAAATTGAAAGTCTTACCAATAGAAGTCAAAGTACAGGGGAACAAAGATATTACCATAATCTAATCCCATATTAACACCAAAGGCCACCTAAATGTTTCATATAAAACAAATGGTTATGTCTTCAGTTAATGAAAGTAATGACTGTTGCATGAAATAAATTTAATATACTTCAAATGGAAATATGAAGAACAACTTGGAAGGTTTGCAAATAAGTGAATGATGCTTTTTAACGAGAGAGATGCTAGTCGAGCCCTAGAACACAAATGAACAACCTAAATATGTACAGAAGTATTAACCCAAAACTAAAAACTTAAGAAGGGTTACTGAAACATCTATTATCAATCATTTTCTTTCATTTTGAATACCATAGCTACTTACTGAAAATGCTTAGATTTACATTTCGAATCAAGTAAATGTTTTTCAGCACCCATTCCAAATATTACAATGTAACTATCCATATTTAAATGGATCGAGGTAGTCCAGTCTTTTATGGCACTCAAGCATACAAAATTGAAAGACTAATGAACAAGATGTAGCTTTTACAATACAAGGATGGGAACACTAGAACTGTGCAAATTAAATAAAGCCTAGCATCAAGTCCATCAAATTAATTAAGTAGGCATTTTAAATCGATTTAGGTTTGCGTCAGAAAGTAATCTTCACCAATTATGAGATTTATTACTAGATAAAGGGGGGAAAAATAATACCTGAACCAGTAGTACTTGCATGGAGATATCTAGGAGGCTGCTTTCAAATTGAGACTGAGAGCCAACCAAGAGTTCACTTGTAAATTAGATTAGACAACCTTAATGAACTGTATATAGCAAATAAGCATATGAAAAAATGCATTGGTTGTTTTATAAAATAGATATGTAATGCTATTTTGATTTTGGAGGTCTATGAAACGGATAACAACAAGTACCTACGTGGATAAGGATATAAATCTATTTGTACGTGTTCAGTTTATCCTATTTCCATCAATCTTTATGAAAGGATTCATGGATAATATGGGGCGGACTTCTCTTTTTAGCTTCTTGAACCATTGTTTTAGTAGAGGACAATCATAGATGTCCAATTCAAATATCATGGTACACAGCTCCTCCTTGGGCAATGAGGCGAGTTTAGGACAATTACAGATGGACAAGAATTCAAGAGAAGTGAGGTATTGTAGCCCTTTGGATAGAGACTCGCAACTCTTGATTTCAAGATGTCTGAGGTTGGAGCCCCCTGTTGGAAAGGATAAGAGGCTTGCGAAAACCCATATTATCAACTCTTCAAGATATGTGAGGAGGTTCATTTGATCTGGCAGAGACTTGAGATCCTTTCAATACTTGATTTCAAGACGTTTGAGGTTGGCGAAGGGAAAACCCCCTTGTGGAAAACACAAAAGACATGGTCACTCTCTGATTCTCAAATATTCAAGACGTCTGAGGCAATGCATTCGATCAAAGAAATGATATGATACCAGAGCAATTCAAGAGTCAAACGCTCATGAGAGGTGAGATTATGTAGACCGTCAGGTAAGAACTTAAGACTGTTACAATCCTCGAAATCAATATATTCTCCAATAAATCAAATTAAACCATATGATCAATTGATATGAAAACAATCCTCTAGATTATAATATCCAAACAAAACAAATCAAATCCCTAAGTTCAATTTGCAAAAAACCAAAATTACTTGGCTAGGGTTTCATTGAAACCCAGGAATGAAGTTTTAGCCTTCCATGGAGGTTGAAAAAGATTAAACTTTGATGTTGATCTGCATGCTTCAAGAACCTTCCTTCTTTCCTCTCCTGAGGACACTTCTCTCAATTTTGGTGTCTTTCCTCTAGTTTTGTGTCGTTCTCCAATTGTAATGACCTAAATCCACTAAGGGATCGCCCATATTTAATGATTTGAATTTACAGAATTTAATGAAATTTTTTTTCTGTATTTATGTCATATATAAATAATAGTATTATGCTATTTGGCTTATTGTGGAATACTATTAATTAGTTTGGGGTTATTTTGATAATATAATAAGTATGGGGTATTGATTTGAATAGAACCAAATCAATAGAGAGTTTTTGTTTTGAACTCACGACCAAAGGGGACGTGCATCCTGGTTTGGAAACTTTGCTTGTGTTTTGGCAATAAGGGTTTAAGAGAATTAGGGTTTCTTATTCTCTCCTCATTGCTTTGAATTCTAGATTTGAGTTCTAGAGAGCTGTTGAAGCGAAGAATAGAAGAAGAAGGAGAAGAAGATTTTGTGGAGAACGTGGAAGCCGAGACTTGTGGAAGCTTAGATTGTTGCAGCCCTATTTCTCACGATGAAGAGTGTTCTTGAGAGTGTTTAGAGAATCAAAATGATTCGGGTAAGTTGTGTGGGGTGATCATAGTTCTTTTGTTGAAATCAATAAACTCATGTTTTGATCCGAATGAATGTTTGATTATAATGTGGATTGAATGATTAGATCTATGTTATATTTGTTTTTGAATGTTCTAGTGTTGTTTAATGATGTTTTCGGAAGCCTAGAAGTAATGTTGTTTTGAATGTACTGGATAGCATAGGTTTAGATTTCGAGACCCAAAGAAAAACCCATAAATCATGAAGGTCGGCAGGAATCGGTTCACCGACGCCTCTACCGACAGAGACCCTAATCTAGGCTTAATCTGCTATTCGATAGGCATCGGTTCATAGACGCCACTCCATGAACGCGACCGAGGCGTGCGTCAAACCGAACGGCATGACAACAAACTCGAAGTGCCCGTCGCGGGTCCTCAAAGCAGACTTCAGGATATCGCTCTTCTTGATCCGAAGCTGATGGTAGCTTGTCCTCAAGTCAATCTTGGAGAAATATCTGGCTCCCTTGAGTTGATCAAACAGCTCCTCAATCCTCAGCAATGGATACTTGTTCTTGATGGTGACTTGGTTCGGCCGGCAGTAATCCACACATAATCTCAATGTCCCATCCTTCTTCTTAACAAAAAGAACTGGGGCTCCCCAAGGCGACGAACTAGGGCGTATGAATCCCAATCGTAGCAACTCGTCCAACTGCAACTTGAGTTCCCTCAACTCGGTAGGCGCCATTCTGTAAGTAGGCAAAGCAATAGGGTTTGCACCCGGCACTAGGTCGATGGAAAATTCCACTTCCCTCCTAGGCGGCAAACCTGGGATGTCTTGAAAGACGTTCCCAAACAGACAAACAACTGGAATATTCTCATACCCGAGTTTCCTTTCCATGGACCACAGGTCAAGTACAGCTAACTGATCAGACAAATCAAGATGAAGCCTTTTGAGCCTTATAGGCAGTCCTCCAGGAAACACAAGGGTTAACATCCTACTATAACAGTCAATTACAACACGATATGCTGCTAGCCAGTCCATACCCAAAATCACATCATATCTACTTATATTCAATACAATCAAGTCAAATGGTGTTTTGGTCTCTCCCATGGAAACATGACAAGACTTACACACCCTACTCAGAGAAGTGGGGCCTCCCACTGGGCTCTCTAAGGTCAAACAAGGGTTCAATACACTACACTTCAAACCCAAAGTACATACAAGGTCATGAGAGATGAATGAATGAGATGCATCCGTGTCGAACAATACAAGTGCATGAGTCGAGAAGAGCAGTAAAGTACCTCCCATCACTCCTCCTGGCATCCTCGGTTCCTTAACCTTGTCCTCGATAGGTGCTGCCGGCAGAGCTACTGCATGAAGTCGGCCTTGAGGGGGCTGGTAGGTCCACTGGGGCTGCTGCTAATAATCTGCTGGGGATGGTGAGCCGGCGCGACTGGCCCTAGCCCTCGTTGCTGGAACTGCTGTGGAGGTGGTCCAAGCGGGGGCTGTGCATAGTGCGGCCGTGGGATCATCTGTGGTGCTGTGAAAGGTCGTGGCGGGGGATCTCTCTGTCTGGTTGTCTCAATCCGAGACGGCTGGCGACATGCCTTCTGGAAGTGTCCCGTCTTGCAACAGTTATAACAATGCAACGGGCGGGTGGGATCCGTGTACGATGACCGATGCTAGCGCTCTAGCGTCTGGATCCTCTAGTCCCTCTTCTTCCTCTTGTCCTTCTTGCTCCCTTCTTGGGGTGCACGGCTGCTCTGTTGCTTCTACTTGTTCTGCTTCTTTTGTTGTTCATGAGCCTTCAGGAACTCGGCATTAATTTTCACAACCTTACGGGCCACGTCTACCACTTCATTGTATTGAGTGAAGGTTCGGGTGATCAACTTCCCTTTGATGTTGTCGTGCAATCGGTTCTCAAATAGACGAGTCTTCTTGGCCTTTGTGTCGACCGCATAAGGGGCGAACTGTGACAACTCCGTGAACTTGGCCTCATACTCGGCCAAAGACATAGCTCCCTGCTCTAATCTCAAGAACTCTATCTCCTTCTCTTTCCGGATGCTCAAAGTAAAATACTTCTCCGGAAACACTTCTTTTAAGGGACTTTCGACCCCCGGGAATTCATTCCCCGTTTTTATTTTTATTGGGGACACACCATCTCAATAGGATTGTCCAAGGGCATCATCTTTGTGAACCTCCCTATGTGGCATAGTACCCCTTCACAGCTATCAATCGAAGTTACCCTCTATATATATAATACGATATGTATAGGTATCCGTGGGCTCTTGGGGCAGCTAATCCCTCACCCTTAAATCATCTTGGATTTATAATAAATATAGTCCCTCATGGGACACCAGAGTCTTAACTCTCATTTGGGTCTCATCCTAGAGCCCAAGTATCCTCACGTTTTCCCTCTCGTCCTTCTTAAAGGATCTATGGGTAATATGTGGTCCAAGTCCTCACAAGGACTGTATTGGCATGCATGGCCTTTAGATGCATGATATTAAGCAAACACTAAATGTATACGATACAATCATTTAACATTCCAATCATGCTTCAATCATATAGCGATTATGAAAGAAAAGCATCTAAGGTGAATTCTCACAATCATAATATAATATGAAGCGCAAGCGTATCACATTCATCATTCAACATGCTTTAGCACATAATGGCATGTAATGGAAGTACATAACATGATTCAAAAAACTCCAATCGAACAGGGCATCATTCACACCAGAATTCTCTTTAAATTCTCAAGTAAGAGCTTGTCTCGGCGGGTCCGGTCGGTGGGTGATGTACCCCCTGACTAGAGCCAGAATTGCGTTGTCAGTGAGTTCGTTGGCGGGCCGATGCACTCATCGACGTCTGTCGGAGAATGTGGTTGGTCCCACCGAAGAATCGCCGGCCCCCAAGGTTCAAATGTCATGTCCTCTTCGGTAGGTCCCTTCGGTGTTACCGATGGATTCCCAGAAGACCATCGGTGAGTCCGTTGGTGTCACCGACGACTCACCGACCACCCAGTCTAGAAAATCCTACTCCCTGTCGGTGGGTCCCTCGGTGGACCGAGGCACTCGCCGACAGGGACCTGTCTATCACTCTTATGGTCGGTGGGTCCGTCGGTCACACCAACTACCCACTGACAAGACACCCAAATTAAACTCCTACGGTGGGCACTCGGTGGGTGTGTTTTTCACCAATTGGCCTCCATCGGCTAGTCCGTTGGCGCATCGTCGCACTCGCCGACAAACGCGATTTCTGGGTTTTTCGGCCCAGAATCGCAACTGTCCTAAACCATTCAAAATCAGCTAAGGTCTTTGTGTTTTCTGGGTAAATTAGGTCCGAAAATACCAAGTAAACACATTGAATCACTCCATATACTAAGCTCAAACAATCATGAGCATTAAACATGAAAATCTAAAAGAACACTTACCAAATACATGTTTCAGAAATTTTATCCTAGAATAAATATGTAATCCATAATCCAATCAATCACATGCTCAACAATCAGTAGGTAAACATGTAAAACATTCCATAGCATGATATCTTCAATGGTTTCACTCATTCGAGCGAAAACACACACAAAATCCTAAGGTAAAACACTGTAAGTGCACACAATGCACTTACCTGATTTCTAGCAATCCTTTGGCACAAAAAATTGATGGTTGATGATGACTCCTTGGTAGTGTTCTTCCTCTTCCCTTCTTCCTTCTTGAGTTTCTCCAACAATCTTCTCCAAACAAACACAACACAAAGAGTTTAGGGTTTAGGCTTAAACCCTATTCTCTAAAGAGAGAAAGAATCCCAACCCTCCATTAAGCCCTTGGGTGGGAGATTCAATCTCAACCATCCAAGGTCTTTCACGAATTTCAGTTGTCAGAGAGTAGCCTTACCGCCTCAGTTGTCAGCGATTCATGGCGTATTTCACGAATCACTTCAACGAAAATACAAGCTAGACCCTTCTCACGTGTTAGATTGGACACAGTTGCAACTTCAAGAAGGCGTCACCTACGTTGAGAAGCTGATGCGGATTCTAGATTGTAAGGAACAAGTGTTGTGGACGAAGACAATACCATTGGTGAAGATTCAATGGGGACATCATATAGAGATAGAAGCTTCTTGGGAGTGAGAGTCGGAGATTCGGGAGCACTACCCGCATTTGTTCACGGATTAAGGTACGCAAATTTCGGGTTGAAGTTCTTTTAAGGGAGGTAGGTTGTAATGACCTAAATCCACTAAGGGATTGCCCATATTTAATGATTTGAATTTATCGAATTTAATGATATTTTTCTGTATTTATGTGATATATAAATAATAGTATTATGCTATTTGGATAACTGTCTAATACTATTAATTAGTGTGGGGTTATTTTGGTAATATAATAAGTATGGGTTATTGATTTGAGTAGAATCAAATCAATAGAGAGTTTCAGTTTTGAACGCATGACCAAAGGGGACGTGCATTCTGTTTTGGAAACCTTGCTTGGGTTTTAGCAATAAGGGTTTAAGAGAATTAGTGTTTCTTATTCTCTCCTCATTGCATCGAATTCTAGATCTGAGTTCTAGAGAGTTGCTGGAGAGAAGAGAAGAAGAAGAAGAAGAAGAAGATTTCGTGGAGAACATGGAAGCAGAGACTTGTGGAAGCTTAGATTGTTGCAGCCCTATTTCTCACAACGAAGAGCGTTCCTGAGAGTGTTTAAAGACTCGAAATGATTCAGGTAAGTTTCATGGGGTGATCATAGTTCTTTTGTTGAAATCGATAACTCATGGTTTGATCTGAATGAATGTTTGATTATAATGTTGATTGAATGATTAGATCTTTGTTATACTTTTTTTTGAATGTTCTAGTGTTATTGAATGATGTTTTCGGAAGCCTAGAATTAAGTATATGTTGTTTTGAATGTATTGGCTGGCATAAGTTTGGATTTCGAGATGCAAAGAAAAACCCAGAAATAACTTAGGTCTGCAAGCATCAGTCCATCGACACCTCTGCCGACAGAGACCCTAATCAAGGCCTAATCTGCAATTTGGCAAGCATCGGTCCACTGACATCTCTGCCGACGACCCTATAGTTTCACAGTGAGGTTCGGTCCACTGAGCCCTCTGCCGACAGAGACATGTTTTTAGACCATTTTGACCCTTCGGCAGACCTCGGTCCACCGAAGCCTCTGCCGACCGACCTGTAATTTGCACAATGAATAGGAATTTTGTGTGGCGGACCTAGATAGACGGTGTGAGGCTTCGGCGATTGTTGTTGTTGGTTTCCGAAAGTAGGCATGACCATGGTGAGTCAATCTTGGCTTTGCGAGGTTCTTGCTTCCACCATTTCCATCTTAGGTTGATCCCGTGTAGTTGTGGACATGTGGTAATCTATTGATTGTGGTGCTCGTTGTGATAACGGATGAAAGTTGGGGAATCTGTGCAATTAGATTATCCGAGTGTATGGGCACTCGTATAGTTTCTATTGTAGGCCTTCACTTGATATCCTTTTTAATGCATCACATACTAGGTTGATGTCTATTGGTAAGTGTATCGGGAGGTGGAAATCTACAGAGAAACAATTGCGATGCCTCTGAACTGGGTTGACTTTATACCTTGTGGGGTGAAAGGGCTCGCTTAAACTAGGGTTGGATGCTTGCGAGCGCCAATACAGTTTCGCTACCCCTCGAGTATTGTACACTTGGAAATTAGTTGCACAATATGGTAGCCTTCGCGCCATGGCTTAGCGCCTGGAACAGAGAGGGGATTCTGATAATTCCTTGGATACGTCCTAAATCGGCCATTGTTGTTGGAAGAGTCGTATGAGGTCTGCTTACCATGAGATGTTAACCTTAGTTCATTACATAGTGCATATCTATCATTGTTTGTGTGTGATACTCATTGCATTCATCTTAGGTCATTTGAATGATTTCATCTCATCTCATTGTATCTCATTCAATCTACTCATCTTGCATTGGAATATGTTGTGTATGTTTGACTTATTATTGGATTATTATTGTACTAACCCTTGTGATTGATTTCCATAAGAGGACGGGTGAGCATTCCATGTTTTCTTACTGAGCATCATAGGCTCACGCAATGTTTTATGTTGTAGGATGGGAAGAAGAGGGACCGCTCTAGTTTGTGATGACGTTGCAGTTGGACTTGACTTGCTGTTTTCCTTGCTTTTCAGTTTATTTCCTTGCATCCCGAGGGAGTTAGACTTATTTACAATGTTGTTTTGAGTAGTTGATCCGGTTGGACGTAGTAGTTGATTATATTTGGTTTTAGGCCTAGCTGAGGCCAAACATTGTTTTGTTTAAACATTTGATTTTCATTGGATATTTATGTCGTAGTTACTTCCGCACTATGATCTTATTTAAATGAAAGTATTATTATTACTTTTATTATGCTTATATTGTGGTGGTAATCCGCGGTTCAGTTGTGGATCCCGAAGGTCTCACCTTGAGATCTGTGCAATTCCCTTATTGGGATTCGTGTCATGGTCTGGGGCTTGACACTAATCCTTCTTGAATGAGGAGGATAGGGGGCATTTATACTGTAACAACCTAAAACCAGCTCGTGAGTATTTAATGTTATTCTATTCCTTGGTATGAATTTATTTGACGAATTGATTTTTTAACGCATTAGATCTGACCAAGTGATGCTCGTTATTATGATTTTTATGGTCCTTGTGTGATGTCCTGTAGTTTAACTTTAATTATTTAAGCTAATGGCATTATAGTATTTTTTATGTTGAGATAAGGTGTATAGTGAGGATGGATTTGTAGAATTATGGGTGTGGATGTGAGTAGTTAGATAAGAATAGTTGAGATGTAAGTGGTTAAGATTTGAGGGTTTAGATTGTGCCAAATGGCAATAGGAGATTTTTCTTGCGTGGGAAGCTTGGGAAACAAGATCCTTTGGGTTTTGTGTTTGTTTTGGCTTGGAAGGGAAAGCTTGGAGAAGAAGGCATCTCATATGTTGATTTTGGTGACTTTTGTTTGAAATCCTATCAAGTATAGATTCTTGAATATAAAGAGTTAGATCCTAGTTTCTTTGCAATTTCAATGATTCATGCTAGATGTGTTGAAATGAATATGTATGCCTAGATTAAATGATTTGAATGTGTTTGTTTTTGATATTATTCTTGCTTATAATTCACATATGTTAGTTCTTTTACCCTAATGGATTGAGACACCTAGAAAACAATTGCAAACCCCAAGAGTTTGCCAGTTCGGGACGTTTCGCGGCCGTCTAGGCACGCCGAACATGTCCTCGAACGCTTTTTGGGCGCAGGGTGAACCCCTCGGTGCTCCTAAATAGGTCTCCGAGCAGGAACATCTAGTACAAGTCACCGAGAACCACTTCGGTTCGCCAAAATGGGCCTCGGTGCACCGAAAGTGTCGCCGAAGATTTCACCGAGAAAAGACCCCCTGGTTTCGTCGCTGAATCTCAGAGGGGTTCGCCGCTGAAGGGTGCGCCGAAGGGGTCATATAGGCAGGTCTTGAGTGCGCTGAAGACTCCGCCGAGAACCCCGCCGAAATACATTACTAACTTTTGTACATGGATGTTTATAAACAAAATACCTGTTGTCATACGTGTGGATTGAAATCATGAGGTGTACACAAATGTAAGAATTATATTAGAAATGATGTATGAGAAGTTAAATGAAGGAATTTCATGTGAGATACACGAAGTAAATGGATCACGTACTTAGATTGTTATCTTCGCACGGTACACCAGAAGATGCTTGTTTAGTTAATGTGCACCTTCACTACACTGCATGGACTCTAAACATCGGTGGTCAAAGAGTATGACCTTGTAACATGAGACCTCATGGTTGTGTCTCGTGGATGGAAATGAGTGTGATGTGACTCCACATCTGGTGAGGAGACCGACGGGATCGAATTGAGGGAGTAGCTAACCCAAAATACTCTTCCTTTGCCATGGGGCATCTGACCCAAAAAACAGAGGTGGGCCTCTGTAGTCTAGTCAAGTGATCATGATTTCCTAAGGGATACCGCAAGTGGCTGCAAGTCTCGGTCAAAGGACCACTGATCAAAATAAGAGGGGAATTGTGTCTCCCAGGTTGAAAACCCTTTGAACTACACTGTACACGTAGAATAGCCCTATTTCGTGGACCGTTATACGGGGGGATGATTTCATGTTTGCTAGAACACTCTGGGCGAATTCAGGTTGCTGGGACACCCCGAATAAAGGCTGGATTAGGAGGAAACAGTTCACATTGACATTCTATCAGAGTTTGCATTTGCACAGCGTGTAGGTTGTTTGAAAAGTCACCTTGGTGATGATTTTAGATTAGGTGCATGTCATTTTATTTAATAATCAATATGCCCATGCATTGCATCACTTTATTCATGCTTGTTGTTTGTGCTTGAGTTATTGTGGTTGTTTAGACTCTAGGGTTTACCTAATATATTCATGAATCTAATTCTAACTGGCTAGTTAGCTTATGCTTTTAAGCAAACAATTTCAGGGAACTTAGACACTACAGCTGCCGACGAGCAAGTTGAGGAAGCAGGAGAATTCGAAGAGGAAGACAATTTCTACGCATCCTAGTGACCGCATTGTAAAGGTTTTTAAAATATTTTGTAATCGTTTTGGTACTGTTTTAATACTCTATTAGTGATGTCTTGTTTCGAAGATACTAAGGTTGTATCTTCTTAGTTACACTTTCTGATTTTAATCGTAGAACTCCTATTTTCATTGTTCGCTGCTACTTTGATGTAAATATGTAAATATCTCTTATTTTCCTTGAATGCGAATGCATTCAATTTTGCTATCACCTTGAATTGACTACCACTCTCCTTCCGAGGAAGTAAAGGTCAATATCTAGACTCCGTTGGGCCCCCAGTTGCCTATTGGGTTCAGGTCGTGAAGAATTTGGTGTCAGAGCTTTAGTTCTTCGTTTTAAATCAGAAATTGAGTTTTAAAGTTTTTGGATTGTCGTTGTTTCAAAAGTTTCTGTGACGATTGTTAAAAACTAATCATCTGAACTTCTTACTTACAAGAGATTCGGATGCGTGAATTCATTTACAGATACATACATCTCACTTCATACATGGCTGGACGAAGAGGTCGGCATGCACATGAACTGCAGTTAGCGGAGAATTATGATAGGAGGAGGTGTCGACGTACCAATGATCCTACCTTGGTAGGGAATCGAGTAGAAGACCCAAACCTGGCCCGTGTATATCAGGACTCGGCAGATATGGCCAATATGATGCAAAGACAACAAGTCCAACTTCAGTCTGCGACTCATAGCGATGCTTCAAGCCTAGAGGGTTTCAAGAAGCTAGGACCCACACCATTTAGAGGAGTTGTGGACCCCTTAGAAGCACAGAATTGGATTGATTCTATTGAACACATCTTTGAAGCAATGAAGGTGGATGGTGCGGACATGGTCTGGTATGCGGCTTTTATGCTGGAAAGAGAAGCATGCCGTTGGTGGAAGGCTTCACTCAATATTGCAACAATCAAAATGTAGCAGAAATTTAAAGAAGTGTTCTACAAGGAGTACTTCCCTAAGACACTATGGAGAGAGAAAGAGAGGAATTCATGAAGTTAGAACAGGGGACTATGATAGTAATGGAATACGCCGCTAAGTTCATGGAGTTATCACGGTTCGCCCAGTATGCTGTAAACGACGAGGAAAAGAAGGCCTTCCGATTTGAGTGCAAATTGTGTCCCAACATCCGTAGTAGATTGGTGGTGAGGGACTTCACTGAATACCATCAGTTCGTGGACTGTGCCTGAAAAGTTGAAAGGGATATAGTGGAATCCAGGAAGAATGTTGGCTTAAGGAACGCAAAGAGCAGACTGAGACCAAGCAGTTCCAAGGGTAATTCATTGGAGGCACATAAACGGAAAAGAATGCAAGAACCTTCCAATCCTAAAGTTTTTGGGAATATGCCTATGTCATCACAATTGTGGGATGCGAGGTCATAGCTTCAGGGATTGCCGTGGACCACGGAATCTTAGAACTTCTTCCAGGGTCAGCCTCTTCAACCGTAGCAGCAACTGGTGCCCAGGGCACACTATGTCCAGAACCCAGTCCCTATCCAACAAGTATCGCCTTTCAAGGGAACCAGGAGCGGACCTCCTCAACCCCGACTCCAACCTCAACCTCAGAAAACCAAGGTCTTTGCCATAGAGCCTCAGCAGAATGAGGTTATGGGAGGTATCATTCAACTCTCCCATATTTCAGCACGTATATTATATGCTACTGGAGTATCAAATTCGTTTAACTCAAAGTCAATGGTTCACAATCTTGGATTACACATGAAGAACCTAGAAGAGTCCTGTAGTAGCAAACCTAGTAGGAGGCGTAGCATAGTGAGATAAGGTGTGTAAGTCTTGCTTGATTGTGATAGATGAGTTTACTCTACCTATAGACTTGATCGTGTTGGATATGCAAGAGTTTGATATTATCTTGGGAATGGACTGGCTAACTGCACACCACGTGGAGATAGACTGCCATTACCATACTATCTCTTTCCTAACACCGGAGGGTGACATAATAGAGGTCATGGGTTCAAGTTTAGGGATGCCCAACCTATCAGCTTGTTTAGACCTGGGGTCTAATGAAGAAGAGAAGAAGTAGGAAGGTATTCCTGTTGTGTGTCAATTCGGGAAGGTATTTCAAGATATTCTGGGATTTCCACCTAATCGAGAACAGGAATTTTGTATAGAATTAGTCGGAGGAGCTCAACCAATTGCATTACTGACGTATCGGATGGTGCGTATTGAGTTAACTGAACTGAGAAAGCAGTTGGACGAACTTCT
The DNA here is from genome assembly GCA_031762675.1 of Pachysandra terminalis. Taxonomy (NCBI): domain Eukaryota; kingdom Viridiplantae; phylum Streptophyta; class Magnoliopsida; order Buxales; family Buxaceae; genus Pachysandra; species Pachysandra terminalis. The sequence continues at coordinate 21,006 of JAUPMG010193635.1, forward strand.
TGCATAGCAATTTATTTAGCCTAGTACGTCACCTTGGGGAGCGCCTGTCTTATATGTGAAGAAGAATGATGGATACTGAGGTTGTATCTTCTTAGTTATACTTTCTGATTTTAAACCTAGAACTCATATTTTCATTTTCCGCTGCTACTTTGATGTAAACATGTAAATTTCTCTTATTTTCCTTGAATGCGAATGTATTCAATTTTGCTATCGCCTTGAATCGACTACCACTCTCCTTCCGAGGAAGTGAAGGTCATTATCTGGACTCCGCTGGGCCCCTAGTTGTCTATTGGGTTCAGGTCGTGAAAAATTTGGTATCAGAGCTTTAGTTCTTCGTTTTAAATCAGAAATTGAGTTTTAAAGTTTTTGGATTACCGTTGTTTCAAAAGTTTCTGTGTGACGATTGTTAAAAACTAATCATCTAAACTTCTTACTTACAAGAGATTCGGATGCGTGAATTCTTTTACAGATACATACATCTCACTTCATACATGGTTGGAGGAAGAGGTCGGCATGCACATGAACTACAGTTAGCGGAGAATTATGATAGGAGGAGGTGTCGACGTACCAATGATCCTCCCTTGGTAGGGAATCGAGTAGAAGACCCAAACCTGGCCAGTGTATATCAGGCCTCAGCAGATATGGCCAATATGATGCAAAGACAGCAAGTCCAACTTCAGGCAGCGACTCATAGCGATGCTTCAAGCCTAGAGGGTTTCAAGAAGCTAGGACCCACACCATTTAGAGGAGTTGTGGCCCCTTTAGAAGCACAGAATTGGATTGATTCTATTGAACACATCTTTGAAGCAATGAAGGTGGATGGTGCGGACATGGTCCGGTATGCAGCTTTTATGCTGGAAGAAGAAGCACACCGGTGGTGGAAGGCTTCACTCAATATCACGCACCACAGATTCATAGAAGTGAATTCCCTCTTCTTCCTTCTCCGTCTTCCCCCTCCGGCATGGCCTGACTTTTTGTCCAGCAATGCCGGTGGAGTCTGTTGCCTCGTTCCCATTTCTCTTCCTTGTTCCTCTCTTCTTTTGCCTCTCGCTGGTTTACAGCCTTTGTCTCCTCCCATGGGGAGGAAGCCTCATAAAGCCTCCCCCTTGCCCTCTGGTTGTCCTTCCCACCCTCTTGTATCTTCTTCAAAACCTCTTACCAGGGTTGCTCGTTCTACCCTTCCCCTGGTTGTCTCCCCCTCGTATCCCACCCTCTCCCCCTGTTCTGCTTCCCTGGATGGGTGATTCTGCATCCCCTCCCCTCCCTTCCCCCTCTTCCTTGCCTGCTGCTCATCCTTACCCCATCCCCTTGCACCCCTCTCTGGCTATCCTTCTTATTCTTCACCACCCTGTATTCACCCCCCGGTTCCTCCCTTTCATCGCCTTCCCCTCCTGTGGTTGTAGTGCCTGCAGGTGGGGTCTCGGCGGGTTAGGTCCTACAACCCATCCCTTCTTCCCTTGAATTTCCCTCTGTCGGTTCCGGTGCTCTCTTGGACCCGTCTGGCTCTTTTTCATATCCTCAGATTTCCCGCCCTCTCTTCTACCTGTCCCAACCCCCCTGCCTGGTGAGCTGGCATCCCCTGTTCCCTCTCCCGTTTTGGGTCTGTCCCCTGCCCCCTTCAGGGCTTTGACCCAGTTGCCTGCTTGCTCTCCCCTCCCTTTCCCCTCTTGCTCATTTCCTGCCATGCCTGCTCTTTCCTCGAGAGCTAACCCTTTCCCCTATACCTCCCCCCTGCTGGGATGTCTGCGCACACATCTCCAGGATTGACCGCCTCCTATCTGCAGGTCTGTCTGGCCATGCACCACACGCACCTATCCCCAAGGCTTGGTCGAGCCTATTTTCCCAGGCTGTCCCTACTCACTGTAAACAGCTAGAATTCTCAACTGGGCCCCTTTAATATAGTTCAAGGGAGCTGTCCCAAAACACAGGTTTATTACTTGGTTGGCTTTGAAACAAAGGCTACTCACTCAGGATAAGCTTCTCAAAATGGGAATTATCTCCCAGTCCTGCTGCTCCTTCTGTATTATAGCTGAGGAGTCTGGTGCGCACCTCTTCTTTACATGCCAATTTTCTACATGGATATGGAACCAAGTACTCAAGATGTCAGGGATTAACAGAAGCCCACTCCCTTGGCCTGAGGAAATTGTTTGGTGTATTCTGAACTGTTGTGGAGATGGAATAAAAAACATAATTCTCTACCTCAGCTTCTGTGCAAACATATACCACCTATGGAGAGAGAGGAACTCTAGGATATTCAAGAACACTTGCAATGATCATGACTACATGTTATCTTGTATCAAGGAGGATGTAAGAAGATCCATTCCTGCCAAGACCTGCTGTGTTCCGGATAAAAGCCAAAACAGAAAACATTTAGAAAACTGGAACCTTATTGCAAATGTAATGTAATGTGTGGTACAATTGAGTTCAGCTACCCAAACTATAGTTTGATTTTCAGCTTGTTCTACTGTTAAGAACTCTGAGTTGGGCTATCTCCTAGCCCTTCTCTTCTTGGATTGTTGTAGCGATCCTAATCCAGATTTAATAATTAATTAATAATTAATTGATGTAATGTAACTAATAAGGTAGATCGATCAGAAAAGTCAATCGATCAGGATAGTTGGTCGATCGAGAAACACGATCGAGCGACAAATGCTCGATCGAGCGATAAACTATAATTAAGGAAGTAGGATTATGGGCTAAGATTTACAAACTTAACTAAGACCAGGATTAATGGATTAAATTGTACAGCCAA
>JAUPMG010193647.1:0-10145 GCA_031762675.1 Pachysandra terminalis
TGGATCCCGAAGGTCACACCTCGAGATATGTGCCAACCCTCATTGGGATTCGGGCCACTGGTTTTGGGGCGTGACATATTACCACCTAGAGATGAAGCATCAATGACCAGTATACTGAGGCTCTTTGAAGTATGATCTTCGGGAAGCTCTAAGTTATTAGGTGATGTCCTTCTTTGCTTAACAGATGGGGGGACCACAGAAGTGTTAGGAACCTCATCCTTTCTCTTTCTCTTATCTACACATGAATTCCTCTCGTCCAAGCACGGCGAAGTTATGGGGTAGCAGGCACCCTAAATGGAGGAGTGAAAAACTATAAGGGGCTCATCGTACCATGAGAAACTTCAGGAGTTGCTTCCCGTTCAAACGAAGGGTAGTCGGTGGCATATCCCACATCGGGGTAGGAGGACACCCATAATGACTAACTTCTCCTAAAGAAAAAGGGGGAAGTAAATTTTACATGATACATGGTAAGATGCGACGATTGGTACAAGAATGATGATGATAACTCAATAAATATGCACTTTGAATTGGTAATATGACTCGTTACCTTCCTTAGTCGAGGATGACGTATAGGAAACATCGAGTGAAGGTGCTATGGTAGTCATGCCTTTGGGAGAAGTAACGAATGTATAATCTTCGCCAACGTTCGGACTAGTACGCCCAAAAGCACGATCTTGACCTTCACCCTCGTTGTCCTCTTCGGCATTTCCTTCTTTGGAACGTATTTTGTCAACAGAAGTGTCCCCTTCTTCAGGTACTGAAATGTGGGGCTCTCTTACCGAGCAAAGAACATGATCAAGAAGCAAGCCGACTTGGTCCGAAATCTGAACCTAAAAAAGAAAGAGAGCTTCTTAAATGGGTTTAAAAGTGAGGTAAATATTGAAAGAAGTTGCACGCTTATGGACGTATATATATATATAAATAGACATGAGACTAAAGGACAAAAAATTAATGTCAGGATGACATCAGTAGGAGGAACCTCACTAGTAGACCAGATAAGACGGTCGCCTGATGTGAAGCGAACGAGACATCGGCCTTCACCTGTTTCATAGAAACCTTACGGGTACCTCCCATTGAAGGTTTGGCTCACTGACTACAATGTCTTGGAAGTTTAAGCCATGGATGCTTGCTAGGAATCACAACGGGTAGCACCTTTGGCACCTTAACTTGTGCAAATTTATAAGCATCATGCCAAAAGTTGTACCAAAATTCAATCATCTCTAGGGTACTTCCCATATAAGGACACTCTCCCGCCACCATAACATATTCAAGGGAAGTGTGGAATAACTCACAAAAACCTTGCATTGTGCAAACTCATCCAGACAGGGACGTCTCAACCTCAAGAATCGTCATAGAAGGAGGGGTTTGCATGAATCCGAATTGACGAACAAATCATTGAAGAATTATAGGACATGGTAATATAATCCTCTCCTTGCTCTGACCGTGCCGGAAGACGTCCCGGGAGTATGTTCATAAGATAAGCAATAAAAACAGATGGCACATTGGAATGGTCATTGAAAGGTATCTTGCTCAAGTGAGCCGGGTTACGATACCCCAATGGTTTCAAACCAGGAAACAGTATGAGGTAAGGGCGGAATATAAAGCATGTCTCATCATCCATTAAAAGAGTGAAGCCAATGTTCCTACCTTTCTTAGCGCGTTCCCACAATGTCGCCCAACTATGATCTGTCCCGTCCATCAGAAGTGCACAAGAAGGAGAACCATAACCTCTGAAATGTTCCAATATGAATAACTGAAGAAAAGGGGTGTGGATGAAGATTTCTATCTCGTAACGATCGCATGACGAAGCAAGGCCATCAACCAAAAAATCCAGCTGATGGTACAAGGTACCCAAGAACATGGGCGCTAGAGGATAACGAGCACCTTGTGTTATGCGTACCACCATGGCAAAGTGGCAGCTGTGTACCTTCTCGAAAGGTAGACCCTTAAAAATGTATCTTGTAAGAAATAATGCAAGGAAGGCTGGAAGCATGTGAGGAGAATGATAACCTTTGCTAGCACTTTCCTCTGGCACGTCTTCGGCTCTCCTCAAAGGTGTTATATCCTTAAAGAAATATCTGATTTATTTGCTGAAGGTAGCATGACCCGCCATATCCGACCGGCGTAAACGATCCGAATACTTTGAAGGACATCTGGCCAAGCTTTGTTCTTCTGCCAAGGCTTCTACCATTTTCAACTCATCGTCATTAATATTGATATTCAAAGGGTCTGAATCACCCACAATCTCCAAGCCTAACAGCACATGAACGTTCTCAAGTGATGGAGAAAATTCTCCCCAAGATGCTTTGAAGGTGTGCGTCTCCTTATTCTAACGATGAATGAAAGCTAATAAAACCCCACGATCCACATTCACATTTGTCTCACAACAGGCTTGAATAGTATTTTTCAAGCCACATCGCTCAAGCGTCCGTTGAAGAGACTCTTGACTCATCACATCTTGACACCACTCAATCCAAGAGACTGGGTGTCGTGTATGAGCCTCTAACTGGATTTTGCTAGGGACATAAGCACCATACTCAAAATTAATACGTGGAATTGAAGCACAAGATGGAGGTACCCCTTCATCAGCTGATATGGGAGGAAATAGGCAGGCCGTGGTACTCGGCGGCTTCTTTGGTTGCCTGATTCGAGGAGGGGAAAAACTCCACAAGCTATCAATCAAGGTGGCATTTTGCGACTGATCCCTTGAAGGCCCAGATGATGCCTTTTCATAAGAATGTTTTGAAAATCCGGATGGTTCCTTGTCGTTGGAACGTTTTGAAGCCCCGAACGGTTCCTTCTCGTTGAGACGGTTTGAAGGACCGAACTTTTCCTTTTCGCTGGGACGTTTTGGAAGCTTTGAGGAGATTGATGCCTTCTTACCCATATTGAATGAATGCAACCTATCAAAAAACGAGGGGCAAACAAAAAAAAAATCTCATAATCAACAATGCCTGTAAGCTGCATATGTAAAAATAAAAAATAAAAAAAATTTACCTCAAGGTGCCCTCTTGCACAAATCAGCAAGTACTTGGAGCATGGGTAAGGTTCCCCTTTGTGTGACTCGGCAAGTGCTTGGAGTGTGGGAAAAACGCCTTCTTGTAGGATTCACCGAACACTTGGAGCGTAGGTAATGTTATCCCTATTTCCTTTGATTTGGGGACGTTTTCTTCACCCGACTTGGGAAAAATGAGAAGGAGCAATAACAACTACTCTCAACTTTGCTCACAAAAGAAAAATGATAATGAGAAGGGGCAATGACGACACCTTTCTCTCGTGCTCCAAATTCACAAGGAGTCAAGGTGGCACGTCCAAAGAAAAGAATGATCACTCTCTTGGGCCCTTCCAATTTATATAGTTCTTTTCCCTCCGCCAAGAGAACCCAATGGTTGAACGATTGAGCAAGAGAAAGTGGGAATATGTCTATCTCCTTTCTTTCTTTCTTTTTTTTTATCTCCAAAGAAAAACTTGTCACACCCCTTTTATCCCAAATACAAGAATGAGGTACTTTCACTTGCTATTAGTCCTGTACTTCCATACTTGTATATATATATATATGCAACATTTTTTTTATTTTTTCTTTTATTTGTTATTTGTTATTTGTTATTTATTTATAAAATTTATTTTTAACATTGTTCTACTTTCTCTTCTTTCATGCCCACGCCAATAAACTGAGGTTTATAGACGTGGTCAGAGGGGCTTAAATGTAGATACCTAAAATGTGAAGGCAAGACACTGGCTGAGACTTTGTGTCAAGAAACACTGCAGACAATCACATAGATGGGGGAAATTAGACTTAAACGGAATGGAGGGGCGTGAGGATCACCAGCCCCTTGATATGTCATAGGTTACACATAATGTCAAGAGTCACGATGGCAAATGTTAATTCGTAGATGTAACATAGGATTGGTCCACCAAAGAGACTAGGGTAATTGTTCATATTCCCCATGTTAGAGTTTTAACACCATTAGTAACCACCTAATGGATTTCTAACTTCTGTTATCCTTCTCTTGGCTACTAGAAATAGTAGCTCATTTCCCAAAAAATGGGTTGGAAATTTTGGAGAACGGACTAAAGCTCTGACTTAGCTCTGAAAGTGTGCTCACGAATTTCTAACACCCGGACTCCTAATTCCCCGTTATTTGACCCGATTTGTGCTCAACGGTTATTTTTGTCTTAACCTTCTAATTTTTCTAAAGACGGGGTACGGTCGGTAATCGACTTAGGCTTTCGTCAGTTGGTAACTACTGTTGGTGACTCTCTCTCACAAAAACACCCTTTACACCTAGCAAAAATAAGAGGCTTGAAACAGAAGTCTAGTGGTGCTCATTCAGGTTGCATCCGTATCCGAATGCTCTTGACAAGATTGTAAGTCACAAGAGGTAGAAAAAACAACCCTAATGAGCCCATGTCTCATCAATAACAAACAAGTCAAGTGCATCAATCAAATGTTGTTGAGAAACCCAAAAAAGCAAGAAAGAATCAAAAGAGAACAACTCCAGTCCAAGGTCCTACGTTCTCCAATCAAAGTTTCTCTGAACAACAAGTTACAAGACCATTCACTGAACCACTACAATCTGTTTAGGTAACATGTCAAGGTTAAAACATTTAGATTATTTGTTTTTTTTTTTTCCGTTCTATATGCACTGTCTTTACTCCTTAACATTCTTTTATAAATTCTATTCAATTTTCCACTATGTAAGAACAAGATTAATACACTAGATGATCATAACAAGGGAATATATTCCCCACAATTGGTTCATAACAAGACTAGCAACAGTAACAGGTTGGTATCTACTATTTGTTTTTTAAGAAAAAAATTAGCATTTGATGAGATTGCAAGGATTCCAGTGGCCACATCTGTTAACACAGGCAGACATTATATTTTTCAGGATTGACAGATGATAGGTCTTAGAGGAATGTTGGTGATATTTGCAATTATCCTGGTGGGTCTATTTTCATCTTAATCTTCTTCTATATTGAAAGAAATATATGGTTTTTGGGAGATGGAAATCTGGAACATTTATTAGCAGAAGATGGTGCGTACTGATAACTTATATGTGGTTTGCACCAACTATTTCTCTCTTGATGAATCACTGTCAATATATTTTACTTGTGCAGTTTAGTAGTTGTTTTGGTGCTCTGGACGTATACTAGTAGCTGCAGATGTTGATAGAACCTTGAGGAGACAATTAAGGAGGAACATAGGCCAGAAATTTGCAGACAACATATTGCCGGAGTGTGGTGTGCTTATCATCTGCGTGTGTGTGAGTTTGTGATGCTCATTTTCTTCTGTTACCTCAGGAGTGTAATTGCTTTGGTGAGGGTGGTGAGGGGTGTGGCTGTCCATGGTGGTGGGGGCTTTTCCTTTTTTCTCTTTGGGTTCTATCTTGGTGAGGGTGATGAGGGTGTGTGGGCAATCTGGTGTGCGTTGGTTGCTGACTCTATCAGGGTGTCTGAGCATTCTCCTTGTATTTGCTTTGTCCCATTATTGGTGTTGCCTTTGCATTGCTGGACTGCTTTGCATGCTGCTCCAATCCATATGGTTTTGTGCCTCCCTTTGTTGCTGAATCAATCTAACTTGGTGGTTGGTCTTCCTTCTACCTTGGTGTAATTCCTTCTCTTTGTTAGTCTACGTGATGGTCCTTGCTACTGCTGCTGCTTGGTGCTGTGGTTGGTTTTATTGTTGCTATTGGTCTCTGCTCCTCCTCCTGCTACTGTTGTATGGTCTTTCCTTGTCTTGGGCATGGTGCTCCCCTACTGCTGCTTTCTGTTGGTTGCTGTGGCATTGTGATGCTGTTGGTTCTCTCTTGCTATGATATTGTCTGCATAGCCTAGTGATAGTTTGACTTCAGTTTGGAACTGATTTTAGGCAATTTTTGGCAATATCTTGGTGTTGCATTATTCAACTTATTTGAATCTGTTTGAAGGGAAATCTCATTGGATTGGAAATTTTTTTGCATTCCCCTTGTGTTGTTTGCAACAGAAAAACTATAGGAGTAAAATATTAACTGACCTCCATGAAGGAATGTTTTGTGTTGTTGGCTATGTACAAGTCGTAAGGTCTCATTCGCTCAAGAGATCTAATGAGGGAATAAATGCCAGAATTTTCTGGGTCTAATCTTGCATATTCTGTAAATATCTTCCTGCTCTTTGCCATTTTTGCTATTTATTGCTGTTATAAAACCATCTGTTAATGGACTAGAATCAGCTCCATCTGCTGTAAGTGAATCTCCAATTGCATCAATTGATGAACTGAAGCTTAGGGAAACTATAGATCTGTAATAAGATGCAAATGGTTTTTCTCAAGTGTAGATCTGTAATATATATCCCACATTAGAAGGTTCAAGCATATCTTTCATGTGCACCATGTGCTTGCTGCAATATAAGAGATCTAGATTAAACCAGAAAATATTGACTTTGAACCAACCTTGTCCTTTTTCGAACCACCCTAAAATGGTAAGATGACTAGAGAAGCAACAAAAAACTGAAATTTCAATTTGAAATATTGATAATAACATTGTCTAATAACTGGTTAATCTCAACTAGAAAAATCCGTTTCTTTCTGTGTTTTGTTCCCTTTCATAACTCCAAAAATGAGTTGAAGAGAGAAGTTGTGGATTTCTTTTGAAATTGATCAATAAGTACAAAACAAAGTCATTAGCAAGCACACTGCTACCTTTCCCATAATTGGATTTTTTTTTTTTTTCATTTTAATCTCTACGTTTAATCAAATATTCAGAAGTAGAGATAGTGTTGTATGCTTCTCTCTGACAGATTTAAACATTGAAACATTGTCAGGAGCTCTGATAACCAAACATTTTTAGCTATGATCACCACTTGGATGGATATTCACCAAAGTTTGGAGAAGACATTGTTAATGCACAAGCTTGTCACCCTTTTCTTCTCATCTCCTTTAATAAGTTTGATACAACAAAAAAAAAAAAAAAAAAAATCACTATCAACAATCTCAAACTATTTACATCTTACTTATAAGACCCAAAAATAATGCAACAAAAAAAACAAATACATATGAGACTATAGTTGTCATTTCCATTATTCGAACTCCTTTAACATCTAGTCACCCGATTTCAATAACTTTAATTCGAGCTTCTATCTCCCTTCTCCATGCTTCAGTGTCATTATCATACTCATCATGTCTGTAATCAGTTACCAATTGGTCTCCTTGTATGGAGTGCACCATTCAAAGTATTCACATTTCTCAGTTGATGAATCCTTCAAACACAATATTTTAAAAAATGAAAATTTACAGCTATAAAAAATATTATTAAAAATAATTAATCAATTTAAATATACTTACAAATTTTCCAGCACAAGTATAAAATAGCTTATCCGGGTTCACTGTCCTTGAAACTTTAACTATTACTATTCTTTTGCATGAACATAATTTTCTCTCTAATCTTAGGTCGAGAAAATTATTTGAAGATGAACTAGCACTTTTTGGCATTGTGCCTATTAATGATTTGTTTACTGTTTAACTATGTTCAATTGAATGAACAAAATATAACCTACATTTAAAACAATTAGAACAACAATGACCAAACTCATGAAAATTAAAAGGTAATATGTTAAGCATTTTACTAAGTTAAGGACATTCTTTCTATTACAATTGTTTTTTCCCATTTTCTAAGAGGAAAAAAAAAAAAAACAGGGAAGAGAAGGATTAGAATGTACATTTAGAACAAATGATACGTTCAGACTTTAAATCAAACAAGTCGAGGGCTGAAACTCATTGCTTAGCTGAGAATAATTATTGTGCTGTATCAACCGAAATAACACAATGGGTCAAGGAATCTACTTTGTAAAGTATGACAAAAATTTGCATTATCAACAAACTGATCAATACTTCAAAAGAAAAATATTAAATAAATAGATTACATATTACCTTTAGAAAACAATGATATGTTCAAACTTTAAATCAAACAAGTAGATGGCATAAAGACATTGTACAATGGTGATGATAGATAAGAGATGAAAAAAAAAAAAACAAGAAAACAAATGAAAGAGAAGCACTAGCGGGTCTTCACCAATCAATCTGTTTTTCAAAAAGAGGAGAGGAAGGGGTTTACAAACTTGCTAAGAGGAAAAAGAAAAATAAAAAAAAATAGAAGTTCGACAGCCTAAGCCTATGCAATTCCAATAAGATTAGAACTTCTTCTTACACTTAGAACCCAAACCAAGATCGTAAAAGAAAAAAAAAAAAAAAAAGCCTTTTTGCAAGGAAGAGAAGGATTTAGAAGAGGGAGGTAAAGATTATAGGAGTGGAAGAGACGAGCTTTACAAAATGCAGTCAAACAATCCTTGACTACTTTGAATTTGAAATTTAAATACATCAGTTAAATTAACGCCCGTCTTTAATATGTTCGTTAAGTAGCCTCGTGAGGGTCGCGAGAGGCTTTTGGTGTACGTGGCGAGCATCGGTGCATGCTGTAGCCAAGGCTTCAGCCAACATGTGCCAGACGATATAGCTCCATAAACTATGCTTTGTATATCTCTTTTATGAATACAAAATAAAAATCTTATCTTCAAAAAAAAAGTTATTGCTTAATATATTATAATTACTTAATATTAGAAATGTTTTTTAAAAAAAAAAATAATTTTATCTCAAATGGGCTGTGTCAGAGTAGGCCTATGGCACATGTTTGTGCCAGGGCCCATTTGGCCCAGTACGACACAGTTCATTTGACCCGACCCGACACATGGTACGCAAACAGGCATGCTTATTACCGTGCTAAGCCTGGGCCCTCCTTCCAAACTCGACACATGACCTTTTTAATATGGAAAGTCGCAATACATCCAAGAGGAAAATGCCACGCGGCTGGAAACACGTGATAGATTTGTTTTTTTCCTAGCATTGTCTTTTCTTTTCAATTCCAGGGATCTTTCCAGATAAGAGCTCCTTTGACGATTTGGAACTAACCGGAAAACAAGCTCTTTGAACTTAAAATCCTTAAATAAATTCTCTATCGAAACCGATATTTGTATATCGTGAATCTACAATTCTCTTAGAATTTCTGGTAGTGTTCTTGATCTTGTTTGGTTCTGTCTTCTTGAATCATCAAAGAAATGGAGGCTTTCCCTTCGTATTTTCAGGCTCAATCGGCTTCTCGAAACGGTTGGAGCTACGAATCTCTGAAGAATTTCCGGCAGATCTCGCCTGTCGTTCGAAACCATCTGAAACAGGTAAGTTTTCTTTTCATTGCAGATGATTCTTTTCATTCAATTGAATCATGAAAACGTAATCGGTTTCTATTGTTGGATTTTCTGCGGAGTCGTTTGATCTTTTATTTTGTTGGATTCATATGTTAGATTTTGATCAGATTTCCTGGTTTTTCCTTTCTTTCGTTCGGATTGATTTGAATTGATGTGTTTTGGAGACAAATTTGGCTTTTCTCTCCCCATACTTGGTGATCTTTTATAATTAGATGGAGGAGTCTGATATTTTAGGGTTCTTGTGGATATTTCTGTTAATTTGTTTATTTGCTTGGCAGGTTTATCTGTCGTTATGTTGTGCTCTGATAGCTTCAGCTGTTGGAGTCTATTTGCACATGCTGTGGAACATCGGTGGCATCCTCACGACTTTTGGATGCATGGGGAGTATCATTTGGCTACTTTCAACGCATCCTTATGAAGAGGTAATCTATCTGTCTGTTTCTCCTACTCCCTTTTGTTAATTTCATGTGTTTTAGTTGGTTGTAATTATTTTCTTTGATATCTTTTTTCTCGCAAACAGAAGAAGAGGGTTGCTCTTTTGATGGCAGCTGCCCTTTTTGAAGGGGCTTCTGTTGGTCCGTTAATTGACTTGGTTATCGAGATTGATCCAAGGTATGTACTTTTTTTCTAATCGTTAATGGTTAGCTTGTTTCTTAAGTTCAATTAAGAAATTGTCTGTTAATTTGTAAAGGGTATTTGTTTTTTCAATTGCTTTGGCATTTTTTTTCTATACATTATGTTGTTATGGGACATTGCAAGATTCTTAGGAATTTTTTTTCTGATTGAACGCAATGTGTGATTTCTTTCTATTTCTACACCTGACAGTCCTGCGGCTCCCCTATGGTCGTTTTAGCATTACTACTGGTGCAATTCAGATGATTCCGTGATGTCCATTGTGTAATGTGCACTAC
>JAUPMG010193658.1:0-10145 GCA_031762675.1 Pachysandra terminalis
TTCTCTTTCGAATGAATGTTAGTTCGAGGTCCATCTCGAGTAGATCCTCTAACTGTATACTGATTTTCGAATAATCCCCCCATGTTAAATGGGCTTTCAAAATGAATTTCGAATATATGTTCTGAATGCATAATGTAGCATGTAATTACATAATTGACCTTACCACGTGTCAAAATATGATTGGATTAAATCAATTTCCAAATTGGCTCATTATCAGTACCAGTCGCATAGTAGACTAGTACTGGTCTGTGCGATCTGTACGTGCCTGGTTGATCGACTAAGTGGTTCAGTCGACCGGTAGGAGCATCCGGTTGAACCCCGATCGATCGGATAGCTCACCGATCACTCAAAACCCTAAGTTGGTTTTGGAATCCCTGAGCGCTACCGGTCGACCAACAAAAGTGTACGATCGATCAACGGCTTGAAAGGTCGATGGTTGGCATTTCCATCCGACCGGTTAATTTGAAATTCAAATTTAACTTAAGTCGGTGTAGCCACCCGTCGATCGTTTGGTTGCACCGATCAACCGGTGGCCACGAGATTCACAAACTCTATAAATAAGAGTTGTGTGTCAAAGCGGGAAAAGATCTGCACGAAAATTCTTCAAGTGCTCTAGAGTAGATCTAAGAGTTTTTTGCTCATCCTTAGATTAAAGAATTCCTCTCCTTCCATCTTCTTCCCATGCTTATGGATTTGGCATCCTATGCCAACTAATTTGAAAAAGAAGGATTGAGATCGAAGACCTTACCCTTTGGTGTGATGGTTAGATTAGAACATCTTACACACACACATCTAGGGTTGTAAGGCCATCGTCTCCGTCAAGCGTTAACAACGTCATCCAAAGCAGAAAGGAGCGAGAAACAGTGATTCAAGCTCACAACAACGAACGGACTTCGCATAGGTATATCTAGAAGTAGTCATTTATTTACTATTTTTAATTTAGGTTAAAAAACTGTAATGGCTTAAGGTTGCCGTGAAATTCTTCGTACAGTTTGGAGGTGAGCCGTAGTGAACAAAACCTACCATAGAAAATCCTTGAGACCCACAAGTGGTATCTCAAGGGAGTGGACTAGGCCGGGGTGCCGAACCACTATAAATCGCATGTGTTGAATGGTTTGCTTACATACTTAATTTTCATATTTTTGTATGCAATGCAATTATCATATACGAGCTAATGTTTTCAATTTCCCTGTAATTGTTAAAACATTTAGTATAATCAATTAGATTTTAAACTTTTTTAATTTAGGTACCCAAGTATGTGATACTTGAGCTCTTCATGTATTTTCTTGTATTATAGTTAAATTTGCTTTGTGTATGATTAGCTCTCTCATTTGATCCATGATATGTGTTGTGCTTATCTTCTTCCCTTGCTCATGTGGCTTTATCTGGGAGGAGCTATTGCAGGGATCCATTCCATGGTTGATGAGCACTTTAGCATATGTGTTGTAGAGTACATGGCTGCAGGAGCGATCCCGATTGGTGGGTATTTTTTTTTATTAGATCTTTGTTTTTGTAGTAGGATACATTTTCCAGTAGTTTCCACACAGTAACATTCTTTGTGACTTTCGTAAGTGCAATTATTTTGTGTACTCTATGCAGACAGGAATGCTTGCCTGTAGCGTTGAAGAGTATGCAGATGCAATCATAAAGCTTTTAAGGATGCCGGAAATCAAGAGACTTGATATTGCTGCAGCTGCAAGAAAACGTGCGAGCAGATTTTCGGAGCAAAGGTTTTATGAGGATTTTAAGGCTGCAATCCACCCGCTCCTGTTTTATACATCTGAGTGAAGGAAACCAAGGAAGATTTTTGCATACCTGAACATTGAGCCGAGGGAGCTCTGCAATTTCTCCATTTCTCATTCTTAACAGATAATATTCACAAAAGAATCTAACTTGTCACCAGTCATGCTAGTTTGGCCAGTCCTTAAATTTTGGTCATCAACTATAGAAATTTTGATGGCCGTAATTTTTTTGATTCCCTTCAATAGAGTTTATAATGTAAAAATGTGTTGATGATTTGGATCACTCACTTTATAATGTATGAGATGAGAATGGGATGCTTGCTTCCCAAATTATTATACATGTGTGTTTTTATTTATTTTTTATTTTATGTTAGTCTTATAGCTTATTAAACTTAAATCATTCAACTGAAATATTTTTGTTGGCTTCTTTTTATGTAGTTATAGCTTTAACATGCTTTCCGAGCAGGTAACGAGTTAAATCATTTTTATTTGCTTCCATCCCTTAACCAACAATTCAAACTTTTATTTTTCGGATAGAGAACAAACCAAGAACATTTAGGAAACTTGGAATCTTTCACGCTTTTTGTTATTGAGAAAAATAAGTATAGTAATATAAAGACATATCAAGGAAAATCACATAGAGGTTTGGTGCATGTGAGATATACATTGTCGTGCGTATCTCACCTATAAGAAGTTACGGATTTGATAAAGATTTGTTTTGATTCGGAAGATATGAATTTGATTTTAAAATGTTATCAAAACTGGATTAGGTTGATTTAGTTTCTATTTTTATTTCTATGTATTTTTTATTTAAATCTCCAATGGGGTCTCTTTGTAATCACCTAGAATTTATCAATAAATCAAGTTCTTTTCATGGCGTCAAAGCAAACAATCGTCTGTGGCCGTCCCAATACTTCGTCACCCTTTCCAACGGACGGCACCATTGCCGTCCTCCAGACACCACTTTCCATTGGGTATAATCCCTTCTTTATAGTAGTTTTTCTTTACTATTTTTTTTTTTCGTTAGATCCATTGTGAAAGCCTTCAACTGAAACCAGTAAGCCCTAAACAGTTTGAATCTGAATCTCTTGTATTCTCTTATGACACTATATTGTCCATGTCATATTTGTTTGTCCATTTCTGATTTGTTTCTTTTCATTCTCTTGATAATATGGATGGTTTTCAATGTCAAAAGAGCCTGACTTTTGTGGTGATGTGTCGCCTTGGTTTGATCCAAGAATTTACCGTGTCTTAGATAGATCAAGAGGAAAAAGGAAGAGAAAAAAAAAAAAAAAAAAAAAAAAAAGGTATTATGGTGATAAAAAAAAACCACTTGTTTAGCCCATAGAGGCCCCTTCAGGATTCATGATCCTTTTGGGCGAGACCAAACGCAAGATCATGATGATCCAATTTTAGGTCCAAAGATACCCTTTTAAAGTCATGTGACCCTTGTGGCAAGACCATAGGCAAGTCCATGGAGCTATTGACCCCAAGAGGCTATTCGGTCCATCAAGACCCTTACCCATTGAGGTTATCCCTTCTAATGATCCGTCAAGGTATGGCCCATTGAGACCTATATTATTCTCTCTCTTTACACACTTCAATAGTGGCAACTACAAAAAATGACGATTTAGCAATTGACAAGCTTGATACAATTATCAGAGTCAAATTTGTACAAATTAGCATAAAGTGGAGGGAGAGTATAAGATATATCAAGGAAAAGCACATAGAGATTTGGTACATGTTAGACATACATTATCATGTGTATCTCACCTATAAGGAAGCTTCCGCTTTGATGGGAGAATTGATAAAGATTTGCATTGATTTGGAAGATATGAATTTGATTTTAAAATCTTATCGAAACTAGATTAGATTGATTTAGTTTCTATTTTTATATTTATGTATTTTCTATTTAAATCTCCAATGGATCTCTTTGTAATCGCTTTGAATTATCAATAAATCAATTTTCCTTCAAAAGACTCTTTGTTATTACAATTCCTTGAATCTATGAGACTCTTAGTTAGTATAATAAATATACCTTGTTACATAAATAGTTAGATTTAGAAAAACGAAAAAAAATATTCACACATACATACACAAACCTATATGTTTGTTAGTTAAGTTTTAAATCCTATGTTCTTAGGATTCTACAATGAATCGAACCAATCACCTGGAAGGAAGTGATGGGATTGATTGGATGGTGAAGATGATCTAATTTGTGAAATTTTTGGCCTATGCCACAATCTTTTGATGGCCTACATTGATGGTGTGCAAAATATTAGAATTTCAACCATATAATTCCATCCCAGTGCATGCGATGGAAGAATAAATGTCAAATTTGTGAAAGAATTTGTCCTCTAAGCTTTGTCTATGACTCATCATAATTCTCAACTTAACCACAACCTGTCAATTTATGGATTGGATTTATGTGTGATTCTAGTTTAGACATGAAAACAAGCACCACTAACCAAAAAATGCTCTCAAGTGATGAGAGGAGATGTGGTTGTCTCCTCTAATCTCTGTCTTTATTAGTATTTGAGCTTAATACTCGAATTTTGATGAAATCAACCATTGTGGTATTAGTATTGTTTTTTTTTCCGAAGTTATAATCATTCTTGTATGGTCGGTTTTTTTAATATTTGTTGTGATTTTAATATTTGTATTGAGTATAAAATGATATCTTGTATGGTCGGGTTTTTTTTTTTTTTTTCTTTTTTCTGTTAAGGAAAATTACATCACGAAGCTTAAAGCCTCAATGCACTGTAAACGTGAGACGTTGATTCCACTGGACCAAAGGCCAAAGGACAGAGAACCACACAAGAAAAAAAGCAAATGCTCAACAGTAGAATGAAAAATACAAACAGAAAAAAGAAAGTAGCCAAGGCTTGATCAGATCCCAAATGAGATCCGAAAGCCGAGATCACATGGATCTCAGGGCTAAAAGAGAGCAGTAAAATGCCCTTCCAAATTGGTTGAAGAGATGAGGACGATGAGATAAGAGATGGGACGATGAGAGAAGGATATGGACATAAAAGTATTCACGCAAGACCAAAAGCAACATAAGTCCGCTTTGGTTGCTTGGACTATCATGGTCAAAGAAAACAACCATGGATTGGACTTCCGGAAAGCCAGCCAAGACTTTGACCAAATAGAGTCCATCGGACGGACATGCATCGGAAATAGGTTGCGAACGGCCGGCCAGGGGCATGCTTCAAGTGAAGGATGAGACAGCTAGTGCAGACGGAAGCTAGCATCATGAAGAGCGTCCTCTTTGGTGGACCATGGACCACCAAGGGTTAGAGAAAGTGGCGGTGATCTTTGTCTTGTTGGCCATGTCCATCGCAAAACGCTAGTGATGATGATGTATATGGGACAGACAAAAGAACAAAACGAGCATCGAGGGTGATCATATATACTTGGCGAAACGAGAAAGCCATGCGATAATGCTATGGAGAAGACATAAGAGGAATCGTGAAGATCGTCGAAGACAATCTCCAATTCCACGACAATGTGGACTCATCCTGAGACTCCTTTTAAGGCCAACTGGTTATGCAGAGGATAAGATCCCTTTTATATGATCGGTTATTACAATATATAACCTACCATTACCCCCTCTCTTCTAATATTTTTTTAATCTAACTAATATTTTGTTAAAAATATTAACAAAATATACCTATCTCTTCATATTTTAACTATTTTGTAATTGACCCCTCTTCATAATCTTTTTTTTACACAAAATCCTAAATGACTAACAGTACCCACATCGCAAAACAAGCAACACACTTCTTTGGGGATTCGAGTAATTATCGAACGTGTATGATTTCTCTTTCTACTAATTATCAAAGTTGAGAATATACCGATATTGCAACAAAAGACGTATAACTCAACTTATGATTTTAACATATTTCATGCAATTAAAATAACATAACTCAACTTGAATTGCATTTGCACCGGAAAAATCGAATAATATATAACAGACGATTTGCTTCCCTTTCACGTCTCATAATTAGCCCAACTGAAATAGCCTTGAAGAATAACAAAAATGGCATGTTAGTTGAGGGTTTATATTTGATACAAGATGGTGTAAAAAACTTTTACACAGGCAAGCTTGGCATTTATAAAAGCTAACCGTTGGTTAAACACTAAAAATATTTTCTTATAAATTTACTTTATTCTTCAATTATATTGACGATTTTATTGTTCTTTTGTGAAAATTCTTATTTCCCAAAATATTGATTTTTGTTTTTAAATAGGAAAATGCAACTTTTTGGAAAGATGAAAAACAGAACATAGGAGACACAGGTTTAATATGGTTCGACATAGAAGCCTACATCCACGGAAGTGAGAACCTGTTCTCTCTATTTTTTTCTTATTCATTCTTATGGCTTTCACCATAGATTTATGGGAGAAGTACAGCCATATACAACTGTTACAGACATGGTAGGAGCCCAAGATTACAGCCATGATCTTAGCCATAGAATTGGCAGATCTTTCAAGTTACCAAATATGGGTTTTTCAAATAAGGAAGATTAACCAAGAAGGAAGGTACAACAATGTAGACACCACACCTCCTCAACCAAGAAGGAAGGTACATCAATGTAGACAACACTCTCCCTCAAGTTGATGCATAGATGTTTATCGAGCTCAACTTGGATAGGATCTGATGAAACCGTGTTTTGGTAACAGCTTTGGTGAAAGTATCTGCAAGCTAGTCTTCACTACGAACATAAGAAGTACTCACAACCTTCGATTCAACCTTTTCACGAACAAAATGACAATCAACTTCAATGTGTTTGGTTCTTTCATGGAAGACTGGATTAGCAACAATATATATAGCAGTTTGGTTGTCACAGAGCAAATTCATTGGAAGTGTCGTCAGAATTCTCATATCTTGAAGGAGAAATTTAAGCCAAACCAACTCACTTGTGGTGGATGCAATGGCTCTATACTCAACTTCAACACTAGATCGAGCAACAACATTTTGTTTTTTTCTCTTCCAAGTGACTAAGTTTCCTCCAACCAAAGTGCAATAACTTGTTGATCTTCTATCAATTAAACTACCAACCCAATCAGCATCAGAGAACCCCATTATATTAGTATGCCCATTCCTTTTCATCCAAATCCCCATACCAGGGGAGGATTTTAGATATTTTAGAATTCTATTAACAGCTTCCATGTGACTTGTTCTTGGGGCATGCATAAATTGACTGACAAAATTGACAGCATATGTAATGTTTGGCCTTGTTATGGTTAGATAGATCAGTTTGCCTACAAGTCTTTGAAATTTACCAAAATATTCAAGAGGTTCTTCAGCAGTCATTCTCATCTTGCTATTATAATCAATAGGGGTATCAACTGGTTTAACTCCCATTTTTGCAGTTTCTTTGCAGGATGAAGAGACCCTTTTTTGACTAAGCAACTTCAATCCTAAGGAAATACTTCAATATTCCAAGATCCTTGATGTCAAATTTTTTATGAAGTGAATCCTTGAGTTTCATAATTCCTTCTTTGTCATCACCCGTGATGACAATATCATCAACGTAGATTAGTACAATTATTGTACTAGTGGGTCCCTTTTTCGTAAACATAGAGGAATCAACAACACTTTTCTTAAATCCTCCACTCATAAGAGTAAAGCTAAGTTTAGCATACCATGCACGAGGTGACTATTTGAGACCATATAAAGCCTTTTTTAGTTTACAAATGAGTCCTTTTGGAAGTGCAAAAGGATGACCTAGAAGGAGATTCATATAGACTTCTTCTTCTAGGTCTCCACGTAAAAAGGCATTTTTCACGTTCGGTTGGTACAATGGCCAATCATGGTTGACTGCATCAGACATAAGGACCTGGATGGTATTCATTTTTGCTATAGGAGCAAAGGTCTCTTTATAGCCTACTCCATAGGTTTGAGTAAACCCTTTGGCTTGTAATCTAGTCTTGTACCTTTCAACAGACTCATCACTATTATATTTAATTTTGTAAATCCACTTACATTCAACAGGTCTTTTTCCTTCAGGTACCTTGACAACCTCCCATGTATGATTCTTATCAAGTGCTTGAAGTTCCTCTTCCATGGCCTTTCTCCACACAGGTTGAGAATTAGCTTCTTCAAATTTTGTGGGCTCTTGAATCTTGGAAATGGAGCTCAGAAAAGCAGAAAACTAGGAAAAATATTTTTATAATATACATAATTTTGAATCGGAAAGGACATAGCATGATAAGTGACAAAATCTTGCAACTAGAGGAAAGTTGAGGTACCCGAGTGGACCTGCACACTGTTTGTTTAGGATGAGTGATTTGTTCAGGTGGGACCACGGGTTCGAAATCCTCATGATCATTTTTAGACGATTCAACTGGAACAGTCTCATTTTCATTTTCCTGTATCTGATTAGTCCCAAAAATTCCACCCTCGATATTATCAGCACTAATATTGGGCAAAGGCAAGATACTACTAGAAAACTCCCCTTGGGTTTTGTTTTCTGGATTTTCTTGAGGCGTTGGAAAATAAGATTCAGTTTCAATAAACTGAACATCCCTAGATATCTATCTATATATATATATATATATAACTTTTTATCCTTGGGATTGTATCCCTTTTATGTAGAAGAATATCCAAGAAAAATACATTTAATAGCTCATTTATCCAACTTATCGCGATTTGGCTTGGCAATGTGAACAAAACAAGAGCAACCAAAAATACGCAAGTGAGATAAACTAATTTTTCTATTTTTTAAAATTTCAAGGGGTGACTTATTTCCAATAATTTTACTAGGCAACCTATTAATCAAATAGCAGGCAGTCAAAACAGCATGAGACCAAAAAACTTTAGGAACGTGCATTTGAAACATTAAAGACCTCATTACTTCCAACAAGTGCCTATTCTTCCTTAAATACTAGACCACATAAGTGGTCTAGTGTATAATGCCAAGGTTTCGAAGATATTCATGAAAAGGTTTATTATCATACTCTCTGCCATTGTCGGTTCTAAAGACTTTAATTTTGGCTTTGAACTGATTGTTAAAGTCCTTAAATACCGTAAACACTTCACTTTTCATTTTCAATAAATAAATCCATGTGGCATGAGATCTATCATCAATAAAGGTCACAAAGTATCTAAAACCATCAAAAGAATCAATAGGAGCAGGTCCCCATAAATCAGAATGTATCAAAATGGAAAGGTAATATAGTTTGTTTAGAAAATTGCATGTTTCACAAGCATGAGAATTCAATTCTAAGGATGGTATCAAGTAATTCAAGACCTTGTCATAAGGATGTCCCATCCTAAGGTGCCATAACTTAGATTCACTGGTTTTTTCACTTCGAGCAATTAATGCCTTATTTTTTTGATGAAGAATGTAAAGTCCATGGGATAATCTGCCTTCACCAATCTTCTTCCCCGTGGTCATGTCATTCGGCCGAAAAGATAACCTTGCAATTTAAGTCTTGAGTAATTTTATGAACTGATAATAAATTAGCAGGAAAAGATGGAACAAATAGCAGATTAGAATTATGGGACTCAAAAAATTTGTTAGGCCAAGTCACTGGACAGGAATCAAGGAACCGTTGGCAATAGAAACCGATTGTGTATTGGTGATATTTTGAAGATTTGTTAAGCATTTAGGATTTCCTGTCATATGATCAGTGGCACCGGAATCGATAACCCAAGTAAAATGTTTGGAAGAGGATAACATAGCATAAGACTTACTAGATTCTTGGCCTGAAAGAGACAAACCTGTGTAAAGGAAGTCATACTAGAGTTCCTCAGGTGTTGAAGGAGTTCAGTTAATATCTCCACAGATATTTGGGTGCCTGTTGATGCAATTCGAGCAGGTGGCCTTTCTTTGTTGAGTGGTTTCATATGTGGATGAAGACTCCAACATTTATGTTTCACATGTCCTACAGTACTCCAATGATCACATTTAGGAGGTCTTCCACTGCGACCACTTCCTCTACCACGAAAACTCCTAAAGATTCTGCCACCAGCGTTTAGGGGTCTACTGTCATCACCCTTTTCTTTATGAGCAATGAGAATATTGTTTTCTAGATATCCACCACTGGAGTTACTTTCTAGGTTCATAACTTTCCTCCTGGTTTCTTCTTGTTGTATACTAGCACAAACATTGCTAAAAGAGGGTAATTCGGAGTTCATTAAAATCTAGCTTCGTAAGTTCTCATACTCGGGATTTAAACTAGCTAGAAGTTGAGAGATCTTATCTTGTTCGGGTCGCTTTTGAAGAATAGTCAAATCGGTAGTAGGAGGATTGTGATCACCCCCGGGTCGGGTGGACCCTAGTTCGATCGGGTGGAAATGAAGTCGCCACCATCTAATGGGTTCGGGTGTGAATGGTCACCCATGAGTTGATTGATTGATTTTAAAATTGAACCGAGATTGTGGAATTAGGT
>JAUPMG010193669.1:0-10145 GCA_031762675.1 Pachysandra terminalis
TCTCACCTACTTTTAATCCTAGCCTTACACATACTCCCACCTTTAATCCTATCCCTACACATACCCTTCCCTAAGGAAAAAATGCCATATCCTTTAGATCTAAGCCCTTCAAAAGTCTCAATTGAATCTAAATCATTCAACACACTTAACTTCTAGAAGGTCAACCTAAATGGTGTACTATGACGTGAGACACTAAGATCAAGTAACTATGGCGTGCACGATCGCACAGTCGGATCTAATCCGATCGGCAATCCAACGGGAGAAATTGACTATCACATAATATACAAACTAAAACTACCATATTAGAAAGCATAAGGTTATTATATTATTTTATTCGTATTTAATTAATAACCCACACTATTTGATTAACACCATCCCTAAGTCTTTCAAGCTAAATTAACCTATTTTTCACAACTTAGGTTTTTTAGAGTATTTTATGTGATTAAGGAACTTAAGTGTCCTAACTTTATTGCTAAGTGGAAATTAACTCATTACACCATCATATACTATTATATTACCCTACGATCTCTAATTATATATATATATATATATATATATATATATATACACATACACACATACGTATATAAATACACATATATACACAGTTTTGAATTGTTCGGGATGTTACAACATTAGGATGTATACATCTATTTATCATGAGATTTGATATGTTGATAGAACTGTTATATGACCTATTTGTAGAGTTGGCAATTTTTGACCCAACCCGCCCCGCATTTTAGTGGATTTGGGTTCAACTTTCCAACCCGCGGGTCGGGCTTGGGTTAAGGAATTATGACCCGTGAATAAACGGGTCGAGTTTGGGTTAGCCCGTCTGACCCGTCGGGTTATTACTATAGACAAAAAGTTATAATATATCATAATTACGGTATACAAACTAGAAACCCATATATAAGCCACATTATAGCTAGAGTTTTGGACTTTTGAGGTTCTTTTCCCTTCCCCTTTTTATAGCCTCTCCTCTTCTTACCTCTCAGACTTGGTGCTCTCACATTCTCGTACAAACTTGAAGAATATTGAAGATTTGATCTCTCAGTGCTCTCATATTCTCATATGACACTTTGAAGAATATTGAAGATTAGGGTTTTGATTTAAGGTTAAACTTTCAATCCCTATTTTTTTTTTCCATCTCTTCTTCCTTCTTCGAAGATCGGCAACAAAGCACGACTGTACGATTGGGTTTTACAGGGGAGATTGAGGATTCCCCACACAAAACCAGATTTGAAACAATGTATTTCAATTTTTCCTTCTATTTCAATTTTTTTAAAATGACTTATTAAGTTGATTAAGGCATTTTAAGAACTTGATTAAGTTGTCGTAATTTGAAGTTTCTCCCAGATTCATAACAAGATTATTCGTTTTTTTTCTGGGTTCCATTTCTTCACTTTGACCGTCACAGTACTTTGTTGTATCGATTGCTTATGTCTTAAATGAAGATCTCAACAATAATCTCATGAACCTTGTATAATTATTTATATTTAGATTTTAAGCTTAAATTAATGTTGTTTGAATTTGAATACGGAGCAATTTTAAGATATTAGGAGGAATTAAAAAAAAAAAAAAATTGATGGCTTAGGCGGGTTGGGTGTAGGTTGAGATTATTCAACCCATTTATTAAACGGGCGAGCTCTGTTTTAGGGTCAACCTCTTGATACCCTATGTCAACCCGACCCGAACTCGCCCCGACTGCCTGCTCTACCTGTTTGTATGTGATGGTAGGTTTTATATGAAATGTTATATATGAGATAACATGGTATATATCTTTGGATGTTGATAACATGAGTTTTTTTCATTCACATGCCAAATGAGACCTCCCTAATCCATTTTTAAATAAATAAAATTTTGTGAAACATTAAAATTCCCATCTCTTTTATATATGTTTGTTTATTTCAATCACATGCCAAGAAATGCGCACTTAATCATCAAAGCTTGCCTTTCCACACCCAAATGGGTGCCGGGACACCACGTGATTAAGACCAAAAAAAACGAAAAGCTTGTCTTTCCACGAATAAACGTATCCCGAAAGTTAATTCTAGCGTTAAGATGCCTACCAGGTCACGTCCAAGCCATAAAAAACGACTCACTTTGACTATTAGTTAGTTAAAATCACACTAAAGCACCTACCCATTTACTAAATATACTATAGGGTAATCTTATGGTGCATGATTTTTCATCATACTTGGTCAAATCGTGCATCTTCTCATATATTAATCCCAATTGCTTCATCTGAGGTTCAGAAAACAAGGTCATGACTTGATTTGGGCAATCTCATCAACAATGTAAACCACATGGATCAGGGCATCCTTAATGTGACTCAAAATCAAACTATGTAAGGGCATCCTTAATGTGACTCAAAATCAAACTATGTAACTGTTATTTTAACCTAGGTTTTTATTCTCGGGATCCTGGATCGGACCGGTCTTGGCTGATCCTGATCCAGATCGCCGATCCACCGATCCTGGTCCGATCCAACTTTTGGATCGTCCTTTGAAAAAAAAAATTGGATCGCACCGGATCGGCCGATCCATATCGGTATCAGTTGGATCGATCTGATCCAAAGCCAATTGAAAAAAAAAAAGGATTGGTTGGATCCGACCAAATCGGCCGATCCGTATCGGTAGCGGTTGGATCGGTTCGATCCAAAGCCACTTGATACAATAAGTTGGATCATGGCTTGGGATCGGACCGTTCTTGGCCGATCCGATCCGATCCAAACCAATCCTTGAAACCATGATTTTAACTCTTATTTTCATCCGCGATTCATGCAACGCGAGTAGTTAATCAGGACAGTCAATTCATATTTTTATTTATTTATTTGTTTGGAAAGATCTAAACCGTTCGCCTATACCGAAGAGACCATTTAAAAATGGATTAGGGAGGTCTCATTTGACATAGTTGAATAAAGTTGAATTGCATAATATAGTTGAATAAACGCAAGTGCTCTACACAGCTTGGTCACACACACACATGCATTGGATAATCTGCTCAAATATCAAACACAGTTGAATAAAGGCGAGTGCATGAACCTGCAATTAATAATCTCATAGATTTTTTACAATATTTCTATCTATTCTTATATCGATTATTATTTAGAACATTTAAGTTGATCCAAAATTTTGCAACTACTAACGTATG
This sequence comes from Pachysandra terminalis, assembly GCA_031762675.1. Taxonomy (NCBI): domain Eukaryota; kingdom Viridiplantae; phylum Streptophyta; class Magnoliopsida; order Buxales; family Buxaceae; genus Pachysandra; species Pachysandra terminalis. The sequence continues at coordinate 3,157 of JAUPMG010193669.1, forward strand.
AAAATCCGTAAAACTTCAAATGTATAAGTCTTCTCTTCTTGCTTTTGGCTTTTGTAATGGTTTCTAAATTTCATTTATTTTCAGAAAGGTTGTGGGTTATCCTGAGTTATTTTTTCTTTAAAGATTTATTTTACATTTGTTTGATATTTATTATTTTTCTTTTTCTTTTTTGGTTAAAAATTCGAGATCCATTCTTAGCGTTTTGGAAATAGATTACACAGACATCTTAATAGACAAATTGAAGAGACTAAAACAGAATCTAAACTATAAAGAATCGTTATTTTGGTTTTATAGGGTATTGTTTCAGCTCCTTCTATTATTATTAAGTATCTCTTGTTTCTCTCCCTTGTCAATTTAAAAAAAAATCACCAAGGCCGATACAGGATTCAAGGAATCAATTGTAGTCACTATTCTATGAAGGCTGAATTTCTATGAAAAAAAACACAGCAAATAACAACTCACCTTTGATGACATCGGAATTGAGCCAAAGAAGAATATTTTAGCTGAAGAAGAATGCTTTCTGCCTTGACATGAAGAAAAAGAGCATAAGAAATGACTGTAAATTCTAGAGGGTTTAGTAAAAATATATATAGGGAATAATCGGAATTGAAAGTTTTAAAAAGGGTATAAAAGTCAAATTATGTTTCAAGAGCAAAATCGTCTGATACTCAATTATTTTGGCTGACATAAACATAGGTTATAACAATTATTTAGTAGAGGGAATTTCTATGCAACTAAGTTCAAAACGAAAAAAGTGCTACTGCGATTTCAGAAAACACAAAGGATCTATATGCAATTGTTAGATAAGTAAAGAAGTCCAAATGCAATTTTCCCTTTTTTTCTTTGTTTTTTTGAGTTTTCAAGGCCCACTTACCTACCAAGAAACACACCAGAAGACTTGCAAGATCGCGTATACACACCGATACGTTACCGCGTCATTTTAGTTCCCATTTGAAAGTTGAAACCAAAGCAACAAAATAAAATATAAAAAACATTAATAAATGAAAAAATTAACACCATCAAGTAGGAGACCAGGTCAAGCACGCATATTTACCAAAAAAAAAAAAATGGTCAAGCACGCCCCATCGTAACAGAGCATAAATGGACCGGATTTAACCTGAGATCTGGTTCTATTTGACCTATGTGTACGTGCGTCGGATCTGAATTCGGTAAAGATTACTGATGCATCATTATTATTATTATTAAAAATTTTATTTTTTTATTTTTTATAATTAGGTTGTTTGGACCAGTTTTGCACCCACCACACTTAATCTCCACCACAACTAATCTCCAGGTCCTGACGTTAATGATCGGGTAAACTTTCACTAGCCCCAAGTGAAAAGGCCCTCCTGTAAAATGGAACCCTAAACTTGATGCTTCATGAGGCACCAGCTGCAAATGATCATTGGGGCAACCCCTCGGTCACTATATAGTAATTGATTTTAGTTTCAATTATGAAATTAATATGTTTTGAAGTAATTTTATTCAAAAGAAGAAGCTGTTGTCAACCGTCGTGTAACGTAAATAGTCCTTCAAAGACTGGCAAATCAATCAAAAATTCATAATCTTCTTTTGTCTGCTCCAGGAAGTTTAAACCACCTATGACAGACCGTTCCCCAAGCATTGAGATGACTGTGTCACGGCATTCGTTCTTTTGATAAGAAGTGTTTCTTCCACCGACGGGTACCACCGATATACATTAAGGCCAGGTGGTTGGGAAGGATGTGGATGAGGCCAAGTACTTCCCTGTAACAGCCTGAATAAATCCTAAAACTATAACTTGAAACCTTAAGGGTAAAATAGTAATTTGATAAATTAGTAATTTAATCTCATTAATAAATTATGATTAGAATTCATAAGATCCTTCATATTATAAAATATTTTAGAATCCTTAAGTCACCTAAAAATAATCAGGATAACCAGATAGACATGAGAAACATTCGAGGTCAGATAACTGGACTTAGCAGATAAATATGAAATAAAATCAATTAGCAAGATAACAATTAGTTTTAACAACTTGGTAGACCCATTTGCTAACCCTAAACCTAATTTCACAATCAAAAGTTAATTAGGAGGTTCATTGAAAATTATAGAGCCTTAAATCCAGTTTTGCCCCTCCAGCAGTTTAGTATTACAAGCTTGCCCTTGACCTATAAATAGAACCCTTAGACTCAACACCTTCTCTCTCTCTCTCTCTCTCTCTCTCTCTCTCTCTCTCTCTCTTTTCTCTTGTCGTTGGAGCTCATGCAGAATAAGATAGAGAGAAATCCCAAATCCCCTGATGCAAGGACCTCAAACTCCTAGACGCGCAGCGGATCGACCTCGGACGCGACCTGGTAACCCCCAAGTTGAGTATTCCTTCAATGTTCATGTATTTACTTTTATCTTGACATTGTGAGCATGGGTGAAGAATGCATGTGATTGTGTTCTCCCTTCCCCCATGTGTTTGGTTGTTGGATTTGATGATTTAGGGATCAAATCCCATGTTATCGAGAACCCTTCCCTCACGGATGACCTACACGACCCAATTTATGCATTTTCAGTTTTCTAGGGTTTGGATTTAGGGAGAAATTAGTGGATCTCCATGTAGACTAATTCCCCTTGGCCTAAAACCATTTCGAAGTCCCATTTGGTGATTAGCAACTTCTAGGTGAAATCTCACCTAGAAATACCTTGGATTTGTCTGAGCCCGACTTTGGGCAACCTCCTCGGTTCGCCGAACTACCCTGCCGAGACCTTTCGGCGACCTCCTTAGGCTCGTCGAACCACCCTGCCGAGCCTCGGTGACCACCTTAGCTCGCTGAAATAGCTCACTGAATGATAGACAGTTTCCAGTTCACTGGAAAGGTCACCGAACCTATTTCGGCGCATCGACGATCTCGTCGAACCCCTCTCGGTTAGCCGACAACCTCACAGAGAACCTTGCCGAACCTCTCTCGGTGCCCCGAAGGTGTGCCAAGCACCTCGTCGAGACTCTATACTAACCCCTGATTGGGTTTTGTCCTTGGACATCTGTAATACCCATGTCCTAGTTGTTCTAACATACTTTTAGAGGTTAGTGGACTTGCTCAACAAAACCATGATCCTTCAACCTAAGGTCTAGCCTATCTTGAATTAGCCTAGCAGCATGAGTTTCTCAGGAAGCTTATGTGAACAGCTCCAAACCCAAGCATTGGTTCTTTTAAATGTTTGTACATGTCTGAGTACTGACCTTGTCCTCTTGTGTTACCATTTGATGGTTGACCAATTTATGTGAGTGTTTAGTGTTATTTATGTGCTTTCATCCCCTTGAATTGTGTCACGACCCTAAACGGAAATCCTCATTGGAGGTTCAGAATTTGGAGTCGCAACCTTCGCTCAACCTAAGCTGAAGTGGCAAGGCGATATCTAGCCAAGTTGGTCTAAATATATCATGGTTGTTAATTAAGAGTCCTGTTATAAAACATTTAAGGTCCTAATTAACATCTTATGCGGTTATTTTTAATACAAACAGCGGAAATATAACTAGTCTAGTATTTTTAATCAATTCCTGATAGTGGTTTAAGTCTATAACTTAAACAAAAATTTTAAAGAATATTACATCTATAGAAGGTAAGATATCAGAGTCGCATGAAGGAATAATTATGTATTGGAGTTTCTTTAAGGAGGATTTGTAAGATAAATTTCCATTTAAATCCATTCAAGAAAGCTGAAGGAAATTAATCATATTTTAGTTCCCTAATTTATCAAAACCAAATAAACATCATACATTAGAGAATTTAGATTGAAAACTACTAATAACTATTACATTTCATTAATAGGTGAAATTCTCGTTCAATTCTTCATCCGGATCTTCAATTTGATCTTCGTTTAATGTACCTGAAATGTGGTCGCCATAAGGCGTGAGCTACACTAGCCAGTAAGAAAGATAATTTCAGGAATACATAAGACCATCCCAGAAAGTATGCAATTCACGATACTTACAGTTCATACCACAAACTAACAGTAGTAGATGCATGAGGTCAATTGATTAATTAATGCATGTTGTGCACCTACCTTACAACTAATCACCACTTGTGATCATGTCAACAAACTAATCTACGATGGTTCTATGTTATTATTATTATGGTCGACCGATCCACCTTTGGATAGGCCATGACCCAAAGATGAGATCCTTTCTGCTCAGTGATAGTTAATGATGGTTCCAACATATGATCTCAATTGTACTATGCAGGATGCACACACAGTAACCACCCCCATATGAATGGATTGAATAGCAGACTATTCTATGTGCGCAACATAGTTCTAAGGGCTTTCGACCTAGAGGACACAATCGCCTCACCTTATTTTCGATCATAGGGACTAGGCCCAAGGTCTCACACAGAACCACCTCATAGAACCAAGCACTACTGTTCATTGGTCAGAGTTCACTCATTTATGATTCAAATATTGGGTCTTACCACTATGGGTGCCCTTACCTATCATCTTTCCTCATGTCTCTTGGGAGCTACTCCTAAGATGCATCCCGCACCATGGGAGAACACAATCATTGGTCTTTTGGGGTGATCAATCCCTCAACCTTCTACACAAAGTCTCCTCACGTATGTTGACTTCCAAGTCAGCTTATTCTCATATGATATATATAAATCCTCCAACCATGGATTCAAAGACAGGGTGTTACTCATAGACCAAATCCATGGTCAAGAGTTCATGCTATGCATGTGATGAGGTGCACACTAACTAAGCACTCAGGTAATAGTGTACAGGGTGTAATTACAGCAACTCACAGGAACATACATCACACATCATCATAGCAATTCATGGAAAGAAACATAAAGCGTCTTCGTATAATGTGTCAGGTAGAACTCTATCTTTAGGTGTTAACCACCCTGTCAACATCTACGTCTCATCACTGCATGGATATAACTCCATGAGGAAACTACTATTAGTGTTGGACCACTCTAAATCTCTTCTCATATCTATGTACTTCACACCATTAATCGTAGATAAGAAGCAATGCTATTCTAACAACCTGGAATGTGCATAAGTCAAACAAACATAATTTCAAGTTATCTTGTGTACATAGTGCAATAGGGTCTAGTTAGCACATGCATACTATTACACACAATCATACAACTTCACACACAGAGTTGATACACAAACATAGCATTCGTCTATTCTACCTTACATAAATATGCCACCATTATTAAATTAAATTGGTCCAATCTATGGGTACGGCGAGGTCTCGGCGTAGTTTTTGGCGCACCGAAGCCTACTCGGCGACCTCCTCGGCGAACTCATGGTTGAATCTAGTCCGATCGGCAATCCATTTAAGGTTGACGACCAACCCGTAGCATAGAACATAAAAAGACACTAAATAGAAGGATCAAAGTTTCCATATTATGTCATTCTTATTTGATTACTAACTTAATCTATCCAAATCTGCTCTACCCTTAAATTTATTAAGTTAAACTAATCAATTACTGATCTAAGGTTTTCTAGTGTTTCTCAGTGTGTGGTCAAAGACATTAAATGTCCAAAGCTAGATTTACTAAGTGAAAATTGAACTTGTCAATTTGGACAATTTTCTATCCTACCCTAAGGTCCTCTATTCATATTTTACTATTTATTTAGGTTATTACAAATTGTTACTACATATTGCCATATGTTGATGCTCTCATCTTGTTAACACTGATTATATCATAATCCTCTATGATTAGATAATTACGTATACTTAGAGTGTGATGTCATGCTTTAATATGTATATGTATTAGTATTACTTATTGTCCTCATTCCTTAGATCTACGTCATGTGTGTATTATTCCATATTAGATGTTCATACCCTACCTGCCTTGTTTTCCACTTATTAACTTATGCTAGATGATTATATTTATACATGTTTGAGTGGTAGTGTTGTGTACTGATATTCCTTAGTGTTTGTCTGATGTTTATATTCTGCTTACGTTGATTATATCATGTTCTCACATTTAGATGATTAGTTGAGCTTAGTATGCACTGTTGAGCACTATTGTGCCTTGAAGTATGTGACCATGGGATTGTGCCCATGTGATTGTTAAGTTGAATATATGACTGTGAATCATTTTGTGTATGCATTAATTAAATGAATTGAATACAACGAGTTGCATATGGACTTTTCTACTGTAATGGCTCAGTCTAATACCCCCATGTGATACCTCTGGGTTTAGACTGTCAAATGATTAATTGACTTATTTAACCATGTTACCATATGAAAGGACTATGCTATTTTTGCCCAAGTTGAGAGAGAGCCCTCGTGTTGGTATACGTCGCAGACTTGTGGTATGATGTTGTTTTTCCCTTATGTAGGATGCAAATATGTATGTATCCCTGAGGAAGACTTACGCTTGCGAAGGCCTTGGAATTATACCTGTGATAAAAAATAAGTGGGGGGATTGTGCCTCTTAGGTTGATGACATCTTACCCAAGGACTGGTCGATCATGATGACATCTTACCCAAGGTCTGGTCGATCATGTGAGAACATACTATATTTGCAGACCATACAACACTCATTTACATTTGTACTGAGCACCTGCATATTCTCTGTTGATATCATTTTGAGCGTCTAGTGTATGACGCACTCGACCTAATCATCATATATATTTAGGCATGCATACATTGTGACATTGACCCTTTTATTTAATGCCAAGTGAGGTTGGGAGAGAACAATATATTGTGCGATCTAATTTTCACTAATCTTCACTTAAAACACATATGCTATCCTTATCACATTAGTTATACACTATTTGTGCTTTTCTCATAATGTTGGGGTAGCAGTAAATACCTTGCATTGAAAGATTACTCATTCTGGCTTCCAGCTTATGTTTGTTGATTTATATCTTTCAGGTTTTAGAGCTTGGTCACGAAGAGAGAGCTTGGGAATGTGTATAGATGACCTAATCTAGTTCTAGAATTGTGCTAGATTAGATTTCCTTTGTAATAATCTTGTAATAGATTAGTTATTTATTTAAGT
>JAUPMG010193691.1:0-10145 GCA_031762675.1 Pachysandra terminalis
TAAATTAAAGGTTTTAGGTCATTACAACCTACCCCCTTAGAAGAATTTCGTCCCTGAAATTAACTACCTTAGTTCGTGAACAGTTGTGGGTAGCGTTCTCGAATCTCGGATTCCAGCTCCCATGAAGCTTCAAATTCGTCATGATGACTCCTCTGAATCTTCACCAAAGGAATAGTCTTGGTCCTCAAGACTTGTTCCTTCCGGTCCAATACTCGCATAGGCTGCTCTACATAGGACACGTCCTCACGTAACTGCAACTGGCTCCAATCTAGAACATGAGATGGGTCAGGCTCATACTTCCGCAACAATGATACGTGAAATACATTGTGTATAGCCGAAAGCTGTGTAGGTAGAGCTACCATGTACGCCACATGTCCAATACGCTCAAGTACTTGGAATGGTCCAACATACCTCGGAGCAAGCTTCCCCTTACAACCAAAGCACATAACCCCTTCATCGGAGACACCTTGAGGAAGACATGATCACCAACAGCAAACTCAAGGTCTCTCCTCCTCTGATTAGCATAGCTCTTATGTCTGCTCTGCGTTGTTCCCAATCTCTCCCTGATTAGCTTCACCTTGGCAATTGTTTCTTAAACGAGCTCAGGCCCAAGAATACTGTTCTCACCGACTTCCGCCCAACAGATCGGTGAACAACACGACCTCTCGTACAGTGCCTCAAAAAGAGCCATGCCAATGCTCGAGTGATAGCTGTTGTTGTAAGAGAATTCCACCAGAGGTAGATGTTCTCCCCAACTACCACTGAAATCCATCACGCATGCTCGTAACATATCCTCCAATACCTGATTCACCCTCTCAGTCTGTGGATGGTAGGCTGTATTGAAATCTAACTATGTTCCCATGGCCTTCTGGAAACTCTCTTAGAACTTCGAAGTGAACAGCGAACCATGGTCAGAGACAATGCTAACTGGTACACTGTGTAATCACACTATCTCTCGAGCATAAAGCCTAGCGATCTCCTCTGCTGTGGCTGAAGCCGTGACTAGCAAGAAATGAGCTGATTTGGTGAGTCGGTCCACAATCACCCAAATCGAGTCCAACGTACCCCGGGTTTTCGGCAAACCCGTAATAAAGTCCATCGTAACGTGCTCCCACTTCCACTCAGCTATAGGCAAAGGCTGTAATAATCCGGCTGATCGCCGATGTTCAGCCTTCACCTGCTGGCAAGTAAGACACCGCGCTACGAACTGTGCTATGTCCTTCTTCATTCCAAGCCACACGAAATTCACTCTCAAGTCACAATACATCTTGGTACTTCCAGGGTGAATAGAATACCGCAAACTATGAGACTCCTCTGGGATCTCCCTTCTGATCTGTTGATCATCCGGCATGCACAGTCGACCCTGGTACCTGATCAGTCCGTCTTCATTGGTCTCCTGTCATCTGCTGCTAGCAACTGCAACTCCTGATCTGTTCTCTGGCTAACCGCAATGTGAAGCTCCAAAGATGGCTTGGCAACCAAGTTGAACAGAAAACTTCTCTTACACTGATCCACTAGTCGAACTCTGAGATCTGCTAAGGCTCGATACAGACTCCACTCTTGGTACATCAGCTGAGCTAGCACTCCACGAGGTCTACGGCTCAGTGCATCAGCAACGACATTCGCCTTCCCTGGATGATAGTTGAGTGTCGAGATATAGTTGTTCAACAACTCATTCCACCTCCTCTGGCGCATGTTGAGGTCCTTCTGTGTGAAGATATATTTCAGACTCTTAAGGTCTGAAAACAGCGAATTCCTCTCCATATAAGTAGTGCCTCCATAACTTCAAGAAAAATACCACCGCTGCCAACTCAAGATTATGAGTAGGATAATTGCGCTTATGAGTCTTAAGTTATCGTGATGCATAAGGCACAATTCTCACATTCTGCATCAAGACTGCACCCAACCCCTGTAAGGATGCATATGTATAAACCTCCATCCTTTGTCCGCTCACAGGTATCACAAACACTGGCGCTGAAGTCAACCGTCTCTTCAACTCTTCGAACGTTGTCTCACACTAATCATCCCATTCGAATTTCACCTCCTTCTTGGTCATTCGGGTCAATGGAGCTGCTATGGTGGAGAACTTCTCGATAAACTTCATGTAGTAGCCATTAGACCAAGGAAACTTCTAATCTCAAACGCATTCTTCGGCCTTTCCCAACCCAACATAGCATCCACTTTAGAAGAATCCACTGAGATACCGCTCCTGGAAACTACATGGTCGAGAAACTTGACCTCATCCTTCCAGAATTCACATTTCTCAAGCTTGGCAAACAGCTGATGCTCATAAAGTGTCTGCAACACGATTCGAAGATGCTCATCATGATGTTCCCTAGTCCTCGAGTATATCAGTATATCATCAACAAAGATCACCACAAACGTATCTAGATAGGGTCTAAATACACGATGCATCAAATCCATAAAGGCCGCTAGTGCATTCTTCAACCCAAATGGCATCACTACAAACTCGTAATGTTCATAACGGGCGCGAAAAGATGTCTTGTGTATATCTTCCTCCTTGATTCTCAACTGGTGGTAACCCGATCTCAGATCTATCTTAGAGAAGTACTGAGCTCCTCGCAGCTGGTCAAACAAATCATCTATCCTAGGCAGAGGGTACTTATTCTTTATTGTAACCCGGTTCAACTGTCTGTAGTCTACACAGAGATGAAGTGATCCGTCCCTCTTCTTCACAAATAACGCCGGTGCACCCCACAGAGACGTACTCGGCCTGATGAAGACAAGCGAACTCAATCCGTCTAGTTGTTCTTTCAACTCGCGTAACTTTGTCGGAGCCATCCGATAGGTCGCAAGTGAAATAGGAGATGTACCAGGCACCAACTCAATACAGAAGTTTATCTCTCTCCTAGGTTGCAAACATGGAATCTCCTGGAATACCACGTTGTACTCTCGGACTGTGGGTATATCCTCCAAGGATAACTGCTGTCCCACATCTACTGTACCTAGGAAATCAATCTGATACTTATCCTTCTCGGTCCCAAGAAATGTAAGTCACCTACCCCCAAGGAGATCAAAGACTACAGTCTTTTCGAAGCAATCCACTCTAGCATGATAGGCAGCAAGCCAATCCATGCCGAAGATTACATCGAAGTCCACCATATCTAGTACAATTAAGTCGGCCTCTAAGTTAAGGTCTCCTACTCTTACCACACAGGCTAGACATACCCAGTGTAAGGTATGTCTCTAACACACTAGGTTGTAGGCCCAAAAATAGCATGAACTAGAAATAAAAGAGTGCGATGCTCCAGAATCGAAAACCACATGTGTTGGGGTATGGAAAAGATGTAGTGTACCTTCAACAACCGCGTTAGACGCACGATCATCTCTCGGTGCAAATGAGGTACTAGCCATGGCATTGGCTCTACCGCCCTGTGCAGGCTGAGGAGGAGCACATCTACCATCAATCCTCGCCGCAAGCTGACAGTTCCTCTGCATATGACCCGACTTCCCGCAGTTGAAGCATACACCGTGATAGTTGAATCTGCAGGAGGAGTACTAGTAGGCTTGTTGTCATTCCTTTGACGCTTGTCAAGCCCTGTCTCTACTGGTAAGGCTGAAAGCGACCACCCTTATTCTGTTTTGGCTGATCTCTCTGATTCACAGCCCGGTCCATGTCCATCTTGACGTGACGCACACACCTCAGAACATCACCATACATCTTGAACATCTGGGGTACCACCTTAGATCGTATCGCTATCCACAGACCCTCCTCGAACTTGGCGTCTTTATCCGCTTCGTTCGCCACTATATGAAGCGCATAACGAGACAGCATAGCAAATTTTGCCTCATATTGTGCCACCGAGTGATTCCCCCTACTCCAGACGCATGAAATCTATGGCCATCTGGAGACGATAGCTGCTCGGCAAGTAGGTATCCCGAAACTGCTCTCTAAACTCAGCTCAGGTCAGAGCTGTGACCAGATTTCTCTCCACCATGTCCCACCAGTGATGATCTTCATCCTTGAGCATAAAGGTGGCAAGAAGCAGTCGCATCCTATCAGGACACTCCATCGTGCGGAATATCTGCTCTACATCTAGTAACCAATCTTGCGCTAGATTAGGCTCACCTAGCCCCCCGTACAATGGTGGCGATAGCTTCTTGAATTTCTCTAACCAGTTAGTCGGCGCCACGACTACCTGTCTTTGCTCGGTCCTACGAGCCTGATCTCTCTACACCTGCTCCATTCTCTAGGTCTCATCCCGATGTATCTGGTCCCGTTGCATCGTAGCCATGTCCCCCAGTATCTGGTTGACATCTGCTAGCTGGGGATCTGCGCGGTCCCAAATGGCAGAGGATGATGTTCCCCTTGTAGCTGGTCTTCCCTTTCTTCCAACCATCTGCAATTCCACAGGAAGGTATTAAGTTGCTAATCTTACTCCTCATATTCTAATGTTTGCATGCATAGATGTTCATACATGTGGCAATCAATCATATCAACACACAACCTTAGTTAGATTGCTATATTCCTCCACCTAAACTTCAGATTTCTACGTGATGCCTAAGTTCTATAGTATTCTAATAATCTATCTCTGTTTACAAACTTGGCTCTGATACCAATCTGTCACGCCCAAAATCCCGTAGCACGAATCCCTAGGTGAGAATGTACGGATCTCGAGGTGAGACCTTCGGGATCCATTTTTGGACTGCAGATTTCCATATCATTACCAAGACTCAAGATGAAATAAACTTAATTTATTCATCAACACAGAGTTGCGGAAGCATAATTACAGTAATCAAACTAAGCAAACTAATCAACGGCTTCAGAAGAGCCCTATTACAAATTCCATGCTAAATATGAAACCAGGTTTATCCAACTATCAAAGTAAACACAGATAAATAAATTCCCAGCTAAATAGGTCCTCGACCTCCATACAACTAGCTCAACCTGCAACATAAAAGTTATGTGAGCTTTGAATGCCTAGTAAGCATGATCCAGTCACCCATCCACATTATCATACATGACATAAATCTAGCAATAAAACAACATATAATAGCAGGAAATAAATAACATATGCTATGATATGAATATGATGAATATGATGCGAGAATGACAAACATATGAGCTAATGTATGCTCAAACAAGAAATACAATGTAATGCAGTGTTATGCTTACGTTTATGTGATATATTAAGTGTCCCTCATTTCAGCTTCAGTAATATGCATCAGTTTGGGACAATGTCACCAGGAACAACTGGCAGCCCCCTCTTCGTTCCGAGCGCTAACCCATGGTACGAAGGCCACCATGTACTGATTTCATGAGTGTACAATACTCAAGGTCCAGTGGACCTTGTGGAACCATCTATGATCCCGTAAGTTATTTCGTAGGCTTTTTAACTTATAGGTCTAGACAACCTCTTATTTTTCACCTCCCGAACACACTTAATATATCACGTAAACGTAGGCATAACACTGCATTACATTGTAATTCTTGTTTGAGCATACATTAGCTCATCTGTTTGTCATTCTCGCATCATATTCACATCATAGCATACGTTATTTATTTCCTGTTATTATATGATGTTTTATCGCTGGATTTATGTCATGTATGACAATGTGGATGGGTGACTGGATCATGCTAACTGGGTATTCAAAGCTCACGTAACTTTTATGTTGCAAGTTGAGCTTGCTGTATAGAGGTTGAGGACCTATTTAGCTGGGAATTTATTTATCTATGTTTACTTTGATAGTCGGATAAACCTGGTTTCATATTTAGCATGAAATTTCTAATAGGGCTCTTCTGAAGCTGTTGATTAGTTTGTTTAATTTGATTATTGTAATTATGCTTTCGCAAATCTATGTTGATGAATAAATTAAGTTTATTTCATCTTGATTCTTGGTAATGATATGGAAATACGCGGTCCAGAAATGGATCCCGAAGGTCTCACCTCGAGATCCGTGTAATCTCACTTAAGGATTCATGCTACGGGATCTAGGGTGTGACGAACTTCCCTTAGGTGAGACCGAAAAAGAATGGATAGGCATATGGCATCTCCCTTGCCCCCCAAAACTAAGAATATTTGTATGGAAAAGAGCTCAGCTGGCGCTCCCTACTAATGATCTTCTAAGTCTTTGTCTTGGTATGGTGGGTGAGGTATGTTATCTATGTAATAATCAGCTTGAGACTCTTCTCATTTATTCTTTGACTCCCTGTTTTCATTTGCTATTTGGTTTGCTGCATCTGAAGGTAAACTTGACAACCTTAATGTGAGTTTGGTTAAGAATTGGATTGTCCTTTCCTTTCTTCTTCCGAGTAACCAAATTCCTACTCATGTCCCAAATCTATCAGCCCTCTGCTCCAATTTTATATGGGCGATCCGTAAGAAAACCAAGATCGTACCTGGTAAATTAGTACATAAAATCTATATAAACATAAATATATACCTGTAGACATATCGTCAAGCTATTGCTATGATCCTCCAAAACTGTATGTCAATTAGATTTTGACAAATTGATCTTCTCCTCTCTCCTTTACTTTAGACAATGCTTTCGATAAGTAGAGCTTGTAGTGTGTTGATAGGAGGGACCAATGTCATCTATTTATAGTCTTAACTTTATACCACCATTAATGCTTCAAGTTAAGGTGATAGCAACTTAAGCTATAAATGTACTTACTTTACCAGATTAGCTAAACTTGAAAAGACATCTTGAGTTGCCACTCTTTTAAAAACCAATACCCGATTAATAATGACACCTTAAAAAGATCAAGAGTTTTTCCAATAAACCACTAATACCAAATCATGAAAGTCATTACATCTCCCTATGGATAAGACTATTTTCATGATTGTAGTACTAGTATCCTTATCGACATAAGTCACCAAACAAGCATGGTCTGTGTAGTATGGAAATAGCATGAAATGGTGATCAACCATGCCTATCTCCAAGATTGGTCCAAACTTTATTGTCTTAAAATATGACCTGTATGCTTCAACAAGAAGCCTGCATGTCTCAAAATAGAGATCCTGAGTTGTGCGAGAATTAAATGACCATAGAAACCATAGTGTGATCATAGTATATGATTGTCTAAAGCAAGAGGAAATAATATTTAACTCCCACTAACCAAATACATTAAAACTTTCCACAAGGCCCATATGTGTAGCATGCTTCTTAAACAATTTAGGAGGTAAACCTTTGGTCAAGGGATCGGCAATCATCTCCTCTGTGCTTATATATTCTATAGACGTTTGAAGTTCTTGCACCTTTTCTCTTACAACGAGATACTTGATGTCTATATGTTTAGACGCAGCTGAACTCTTGTTGTTTTTAGAGAAGAATACTGTAACAAAGTTATCATAGAAAATTTTCAGTGGCTTGACAACAGAATCTACAACTTGAAGCCCTGAAATAAAATTTTGCAACCATATAGCATGAATAGTAGCCTCAAAACAAGCCATAAACTTCGCCTGCATAGTTGGTGAAGCTGTAAGTGATTGTTTGACACTTTTCCATGAAATTGCTCCACCAGACATCATAAAAACAAAACCAGAAGTGGACTTTATTTTATCTGGGCAACCAGCAAAGTCTGAATCTGAATATCCAACCACCTCAAGATCATCAGATCACTTATAAGTAAGCATGAAATCTTTGATCCTCTGTAAATAACGCATAACCTTTTTGGCTAATTTCCAATGATCCATACTAGGATTACTCTAGAATCTACCAAGTAACCCAACGACATATCCTAAGTCTAGATGAGTACAAACTTGTACATACATAAGACTCCCTATTGCAGACGCATAAGGGATGTTTTTCATTTGGTTGAGCTCAATCTTGTTCTTTGGACACTGAAGTTTGCTGAACCTGTTGCCTTTAACAGTTGGTGATTCACCAGGAGAACAGTTCTTCATGTTGAACCTATGTAGAATTCTGTCATTATAGGATTTGTGATAGACCTAGAAGACCACATGATCTATCACGATGGATTTCAATCCCTATGACGAATGATGCTTCCCCAAGGTCCTTCATCTCAAAATTTCTTGATAGAAATTGTTTAGTCTCATGTAACATACCTTTATCACTACTAGCTAGTAGTATGTCATCAACATAGAGAACTAAAAAAATAAATCTACTCTCACTGAGCTTAAGATATATACATTGGTCAACGGAATTCTCCATGAAACCAAAAGATGAGATCACTTCGTCAAACTTCAAATACCATTGTCGTGAAGCTTGTTTCAAACCATAGATGGATTTCTTTAATTTACACATCATATGCTCCTTTTCTTTATCACAAAATTTATACATTTTCATTTAAGTCGCCATTCAAAAGGCTGTTTTTACATCTATCTGATGTAATTCCAAGTCAAAATGTGCTACCAATGCCATTATGATCCTAGAAGAGTCTTTGGTAGAAATTGGTGAAAGGGTCTATTTATAATCAATACCTTATTTCTGATTGAATCCCTTTGCAACAAGCCTAGCTTTATATCTTTCAATATTACCATTTGAATCTCTTTTAGTCTTCAAGATCCATTTACAACCAATTGCCTTTATTCCTTTTGGTAATTTGACAAGATCCCACACTTTGTTATCTTCCATGGATTTCAACTCATCATGCATGGCATCAAACCACGTAATAACACGAATACTATTTGCAGCTTCAAAAAAGATAAGTGGATCAGTTTCCATGCCAATATCAAAATCACATTCGTGTAGGTAAACAATATAATCATTTGGAATGGCTTGCCTATTTTCTCTTTGAGATCTTCTAAGCTGCAATTTAGAAATTGGATTGACAGAAATTTCAGTCTCTTGCATAGTACTAGATGTCCTCTCAATCGGCTGATGATCAAGAACCATATCTTGCTCTGTAGTAGGCTGGATTACTACATTGTCTTGCATAGGAGTTGCAACTATCTCTTCCTAAAAAATAATGTTTCGTGATTTTATGCTCTCACTAGCACTATCGTCTTCTAAAAACTTAGCATTTCCATTCTCAATAATTCTAATGCTATGAGAAGGACAATAAAATTTATATCCCTTAGATTTTTCTGGATAACCAATAAAATAACAACTCACTGTTCTAGGATCCAACTTATTTTCCTATGGATTATATATCCTGGATTTTGCTACACAACCCCAAATGTGCAAATGTCTTAAACTGGGTTTTCTACCAGTCCGCAATTCAAAAGGAGTTTTAGGGATTGACTTACTAGGAACTCGATTCAAGATATAAGCTGCCGTTTTCAAGGCATCATCCCACAAGGAATCCGACAACATTGAATTACTTATCATACTTCTTACCATGTCTTTAAGAGTAAGATTCCACCTTTCAGCTATACCATTTTGCTCGGGTGTCCCAGGCATGGTTACTGAGCGATAATGCCATAATATTGCAAGTACTTTACAAAAGGTTCAGGATTTTTTCTCGAATCATCTTACCTGCCATAGTTTCACCACCACGATCAGATCTTACAACTTTAATCTTTCGATCCAATTGATTTTCTACTTCAGCTTTATAAATCTTAAAATGGTCAAAGGCATCTGACTTCTCAAAAATCAAATATAAATAACCATATCAAGAGAAATCATTTACAAATGTATTAAAATATCGATGTCTGCCCCATGCTAGAGTAGGAAAAGGTCCACAAATATCAGTATGTATCAAATCTAAAAAACCTGTGCTGCTTATCACGTCCTTCTTTCTAATTCTTGTTTGCTTCCCTTTGATAATATCTACACAAACTCCAAAATCTGTAAAGTCTAGAGATTCCAAAACTCCATCTTTGATGAGTCTCTTCATTCTTTCCCTTGAAACATGTCTAAGGCATCTATGCCATAACATAGATTAGTTCTCCTTTTCCAAAGCACATTTAATTCCAAGATTATCATGTGAAATGATGAATGTGATAGACCAAAAGTAGAATTAATATTTAATTTATAAAACCCATCACATAATGAACCAATGCCAATAACAGAAGAGTTGTAAAGCAAAGTAAAATGACCACTTCCAAAAGTAAAAGTATACCCACAAGAATCCAGTCTAGAAACTGCTAAATTCAAAATATAACCTGAGTCTAACTGAAGCTGATAAATTCCTATGGCTTTGACTTCTACTGCTTTGCCATTCCCCATGAAAATAGTCATTTCCCTATCATTTGGCTTCCGACTGCTTCGAAATCCCT
>JAUPMG010193702.1:0-10144 GCA_031762675.1 Pachysandra terminalis
GCTGCGCAAGCCTCCTACTTGGGATTAGTCGGGCCTAAGGCCCGGACACCCAAGTTATCAAAAAAAAAAAAAAAACTAATGAAAAAATAAATTAGCTTACTAAATTGTAAAAACTAATAACAAATAATATTGTTAGTTAAAAATATGATAAAAATCTCAGAAAAAAAAAAAACCTAGAAATGTTAACAAATGGTTTTTTTTTATAGTTAACGAGATCATGAAATAAATGAAAACAGAGTACAAATACGGATAACACAGACTACCCGAGATGGGTAGCGCGAAGAAAAGAAAGAGAAAAATGATAAAAGAATAACGCGACAGCTCCCAAAAGTACAATCTATCCCCCAAAGGTCCCTCCAGCCGGAGTACTCGGAAAATGTCAACAAATGTTTGATTATATGCTTTCAACTTCTCATATATTTGTTTGCATGTTTTCTTACTTTTTTTTTGCAGATCTTTACTCTATTTGTGATATCTTATGGCTACAGCAAAACTTGATACTAGTTAGAATCATGGGTTCCATTTGAGGGAGATGAAAATAAGTTAGAATGCAATTATTGTGGTATATAATGGGTTGGGTCTTTTTTTTACGACTTAAGTAGCATCTGGCAAGGGGTAGTATAAGAAACCAGAGAGTTTCACCTGAGGTCAGGAAGCATATGCATGAGCATCATAAATGTACTTAGCCCTCAATAACATCCCTATGCAGTTTCACAACAAAAAACTCATAGTTTACCCCATTTCCCCCTTTTTTTCTTCAATTTTTCCTGCCATGCCGGCGACTTGTCTTGCGACAACAATATTTCGAACCTTTTGCCAAAAACAACCATGGCCTTTTAAAAACAAGTTGGGACGTCAAAATAATATAATATTCATTGTCTCTTGTGTCATAAATGGGTCTATGACCTCTCAGAAAGGGCCCACAACCAAATAATTGAGGGATGGAAAAGGGACCCAAATAAAGGCTCATGACCTCAAAACCTAAGCCATGACTCAATTTGCAGGGTCCATGACCTACATAGTGATAAATTCTTTTATCCTTCAACTTCAAGCCAACTCAGGCATGGTCTAAAGTATCATTAGATACCAGTCTGTACTGATCGGCACATACTGATAGCGGACCATACCGATCCAACTATGGGTCTGAGAGAGAGAGAGAGAGACTTGGGTTTATGGGCCCCTATTTGGTTCCCTTTTCCATCCCTCAATTCTTGGGTTGTGACCCCTTTCTTATAGACCATAGGCTCATTTACGACATAAGAGAGACATTTTGGGGCCCCACCCTATTTCAAAAGGACATGGTTATTTTTGGTTCTATAATCTGTCCTTATTGGGCCTCCCCCCATATAACTAAGCTATACCCATTTTGACCTTAGTGTTAAGAATCTTTGCCAGGTTGTTTCCCTCTCTAGCCGAGTATCTTTGCCAGCTTCTTCTTCATCTTTGGCCATAGGCATACCTTAGCCTTTGATGGAAAGGTATCTTTACTAGGTTCTTCTTTTTCTTTGGCCATAGGCATACATTAGCCATTGATGGAAAGGTATCTTTACCAAGTTCTTATTCTTTGGCCATAGGCATACATTAGCCTTTAATGGAAAGGTATGTTTACCAAGTTTTTCCTCTTCTTCGCCAAGGTTTTTAATGGCGATTAAAGGTAATTATGTGTAGCATTAGGAGATTAAGAATTCATACCATAAGATATTTAGTAAGAGTTTTATGTCAGTTGCAGCCAACCTGATCCTCTTTCACCTGGATTTGGAACCAGCAAGGCACAAAAGATACAGTAAAACATTGGCTATTATTACTGGAAACTCATTTATCTGACAACTCACAGCTCTCACCCTAGTTAGCACTCTCTCATACATATCTTTCATCACCAATCAAATGCATTAAGGTCATAAAATACTTCTCCAATAGCACTAACCAGGGTGAGAGGTAGTGAGACAAATTAGTTTCTAGTAACAATAAGTTCACATCAAGGCTCAGCTCTAAGTCCTTATCTTTTTGCTTTGATTATGGATGAATTGACAGCTCATATCCAGAAGGAGATGCCTTGGTGTATGATATTTGCAGATAACGTGGGACCAAACTAGAGGAATAAACACAAAATTATAGTTATGGAG
Organism: Pachysandra terminalis; assembly: GCA_031762675.1. Classification (NCBI taxonomy): domain Eukaryota; kingdom Viridiplantae; phylum Streptophyta; class Magnoliopsida; order Buxales; family Buxaceae; genus Pachysandra; species Pachysandra terminalis. The sequence goes on from JAUPMG010193702.1 coordinate 2,124, forward strand.
GACACCTTACAATCAAAAGGTTTTAAAATAAGTCGACTTGCGCCGAACTATGTGGAATGTAACTTTAGTACAAATGATAGCGAAGGTAAAGCAATAGTAAAAAATTGAAAACCAAGATATTCTTAAAAGCGATCAATTCCAAATCTTGGATCAATTATCCATAAAGAGGGATACTGACAAGGATGTTGCACAGAGAGTTAGATCTGGATGGCTGAAGTGGACAGGCACTTCTAAAGTACAGTCTGATCAACGTGTTCCATTCAATCTTTACAGGGCAACTATTAGGTCCATTATGATGTATGGATCAGAAAACTGGGTAACAAATAAGTAACATATGCATAAGATAAGCTTTTGAGATAAGGATGTTGAGATATATGTTATGGGAAAACTAGAAAAGATAAGGTAAAGAATGAATACATTCGAGAGTATCTAGGTGCTGTCCAAATAGGATATAATATAAAGAAAAGTAGGTTAAGAAGGTATGAGCATGTAGAGAGAATACCTAGATAGGCAGTTGTGAGAACGTGCAAGGGATATACTTTGAAGGATCTAAAAGGGTGAGAAGAAGACCAAAAAATGGAATCGGTCAGAAAATATTTATAAACACCTCACCTGATCGAAGATATGGTTTTTAACCAATTGGGATGGCAGAACAGGATTCGTGTTACAAACCCCCGTTAGTTAGGATAAATTTTTTGTTGTTATATTAGGATTTAGGAAAACCGGAATTTAGACATGATAAAAGAGTTTCCTGATGGAATATGTGCTTACGAATATAAAGAAACTAAAATTTTGAAAGTGCTTTTATTCGATATAACATAATAGGTTAATGGATTTTACAATAAATAGGGTATGTTTGGGGTTCTTGGAAGAAGAAGCAATTCCTTCAAAATTGATTCTCATGAAGCGCTTCATAAGAACTTCTTCAGAATAAGAAATGATGTTTGGTAAACACCCATTGAAAAAGCACTTCCAAGCCAAAGTTCTTTGTTACATTGAGGTTTCTTGGCAACAACCACCTATAAAGGACTTTTGACATAAGAACATTACCATGTTGACAGTTGTACCCATAGAATTTCATGAATACGCATGGCAACATTATAAAGGGTCCTTCATTATTACTAGATTATTTTTTTCTTCAAAAAACATATTTATTGCTTGTGTTTTTATGTTCCTCAAAGAGATTGTATTGGAGAGGAAGACCATATTCAGTTGAGCTTGCGAGGCATTTGTGTTTAGGAAGAAGACTAATCGTGGAAGATAATATGGATAAATTAGGCATTATGAAATTTATAAAGGGGTTTAAAAGACCATACGATAATTTTCATTAAAGACACAAATTGATTCCCGCAAACACAAATTGGGAAAGCAGGAATGGATAGCTTCCCTAAAATCAACGTTTCAATGAAGTGATTCTTATCGAATTGCTTCTCAGATGGATTCACCAAACGCTTAGGTGTCGTTTGGCTCCCATTTTCAGAACTCATTCCAAGCCCTAGAATGAGTTTTGACAAAAAATTGAGCGTTTGGTTAGCAAGCCTTGGAATGAGTTTCTCAGAATGAGTTTTGAAAAATACACATGACCTCGGAATGTGGTCCTACCCTCATTCTAGATTTTAAGAATGAGTTTTGCATTTTGATGGCAAACTTGTAAATACCAAGAGAACCCCCTCCCACCACCACCACCACCACCACCACCCTCACCAATACCACCACCACCAACACCAACACCACCCATCTATGTCACTTTCATAAACTTGAACAACTTTAACAATAAAAGGAACGACTAAGAATCAACTAGTACTGTTACTAAAAACAACAAACTTATTTTCTTCTAGTAGCATATTTCGTTATGGGAAGAAAATCGTCTACGATTTCTTCCTACTATATTTCCTGCGGAACCAATAAGAAAACGCCACGCAAGACAAAAAACACGTAAGCGAAAACGGAAGACTTTCTTCCGTATCCACCCGTTAGTGATTAAAATACCAATAAAAAGAAAACGTTTGTGCATTTAATGCTTTCACAAAAATTTATAAACTATTGTGCCTATTGTACGGCCCGGAACACGGAGACACCAGCCGATGGAGTCTTATCTCACTGACCTGTACGCCAGTGTCGCCGGTAAACAATTCCTCCGATCATCGAAATCCTCAGATTGAAGCACACTGGGGGCTCACCGGTGAAGAAATTATACGAAAACATAATATTCTGCAAGTTCATGAGCAAACAAATACTCGCCGAAATCTTTCCTGTTAATATGTTATGAGCCACATAGCTGCTCCAAACTGATCATCCCTCCAACCGTCTCTGGTAACGATCCCATTAGCACATTCAGGGTTTGCAATGTCAACGACATGTCGCGACATGTTGACGATTTTGAATGTGTCGACACGAAATCCTTGGGAAGTCGCAGATTTCCCATTTCCCTGCGACACGAGGGAAAAACTATATTTGTTTTTAAAAAAACCCTATAAAATGATGAAAAAGTAAATAAATGTTTATTTTTTTCCCCCGATGTCGCGACATGTCCCAGGTCTTACCAGTCTGCGACATGTCTTGCGACATCGACATTGCAAACCTTGAGCACATTAAAGCTAGCATCAAACACAGTAAGATTCTTCAACAACCCAATCTCCGGTAGAAAACACGACCGGAACCATTGTTCATCATAATAATCTCATCAAAGTATCAATCATGTTGCCCAAACTGGCCGGAACACAGCCATGGAACTTATTGTTCGCCAGAAAAATCACAAAAACAGGCGAGTTCCCAAAATTATCCAGCAGATTATAGGCAAACCTGTTGTGAATGATAAATTCTTAACTTATTGTAAATTCTTAATTTATTTCTGTTTCTGTCAGTTTGAATGGTTTTGGGATCTTCTTCTCCGGCCACCGTCCTCCGGCTATAGCCAGAGCGCCGCCCTTGTTGCGTGCTCATTGCAAGATTGTCACCATAAGAAGGTAAGGTGAGCAGTAGTAATCTTGAAAGTGGTTATTGAGAAATATTGATCAAGTTTTTTTTTTTTAATTGAAGTTAATCTTAGAAACAAGAACAATGCTGAATGCCCTTTTGTTGAATTTGGATTTTTGTAGGCTCATGAAGATGGTGTTAAGATGAAGAAGCCAAGTTTCTTGAGTGAAATGAAGAAGGGAATGAAAATTGGAACGGTGAATATGGATGAAGAAGATGTGAGTGAATGGAAATCCAATGGACAAACCATAAATATCCGGTTTAAACCAGTCTCGGAGTTTTTCGAGTGGGAGGATTTGTTCCCTGAGTGGATTGATGAGGAAGAAGAGAACGACAGCCCGTCGTGTCCTGAGATACCCATGCTGGATTTTAGAGCGTATTGGGAAACGGACATGGTGGTGGCCAAGTTGCCGTGCCGGTACCCGGGGAATGTTGGGGGAGTGACGTGTTTCGGCTACAAGTTCATCTGAAATCAGCGAAGTTGGTAATGGAAAAAGGGAAGAGAGATGGTGGAGGAAGAACCAAATTGGTGTTCTTGAGTCCATGCAACCCCATGTTGGAGCTGTTCCGGTACGACGATATGCTGAGGAGACAAGGTGAGGAGTGGTGGCACGAGCCGGATGTGGAGAGGTTGGAACAGAAAGTGTCGTTGCCGGTTGGATCCTGCAAGTTGGCTTTGCCTCTGTGGGGACAAGGCATGGTGTAATCTCAGTTTCAGGGAAGAAAATCGTCTGCGATTTCTTTTTATTGGTATTTAATCACTAACGGGCGGATATGGAAGAAAGTCTTCCGTTTTCGCTTACGTATTTTTTGTCTTGCGTGGCGTTTTCTTATTGGTACCGCAGGAAATATAGTAGGAAGAATTCGCAGACAATTTTCTTCCTTCATCATGTATCAAAAAGAAATCTCAAAACAAATAAGACTATGAAAATAATAAATATTTAATGAGGTCCACTAAAAAGATAACACACAAACCAAGAATCGCTGTTATTGATTTACACTTTATATATCAAACAATCATATCTTCCTCAAATCATTTTCGAACTACACAATCGTCACCTCATTTTTAAGAAAATTGAGTATGCTAAACAACAACAAATAAAAGCTTTGGGACACCATGTATTGCTCGAAAGCATTAAGTTTGGCCCAAAACCATGTGACAAGATTTTGACCCATCTTCCATTACTCTTGATCTGATATTTCTCAAGCCATATTGAATCATGTCTTCACACATGAAAGTTCTAAAAATTCAATATGTGAAAAGTATCTTGCATCACCATAGCTGTTGTCTTGTTCAACTTTAACTTGAAATGCAAACTTAGAACTTCAGCAGAACACCTCTTGAAAGCCAAAGAAACTCTGAAAAAGTTGAAACTCTTGCCATAACTAAAAATAAAAACCATATATGCTTGACAGCTATCAAAAAAAACTTCAAGTAAAATTCTAATTGCTCGGTTAATTAAAAAAAAAATAAGTATCTAAAAGATCTATAATATGACTTTTAAAGTTAAATACAAGTCACTGCCTATAGGGCCACCACAATTGTGCAATAGAGATGCAAGTTTAGACTCATGATCTTGGTTGCAGGCCCAAGGTTACCAAGGTCTTGAGTAATTATAACCTACAGCAAACACATACATTTACATATCCCTGATGTTTCATGTAAAAATGAACGGAAACAAATCACAATGCAATATAATTACCTCCTACAATCCCAAACAGTTACCTCCTCAATAAGAGAGTAATATATCTACACCTCTGAGCATCGCTCCTTCCTTTCAAGGTCACGAAATGGCCATAGATCAAATATGCATTTGTTCTTCAAACCTTCAACTTGCATCAACTCACCCTTTGTCCAAAACAATTTTTAAAACCGGGCAATAGAGGGAGAAAGGGGTGATCAATCCTTTGCTCCCCAACAAAAAATAGTTTAGTCCCTTCATAACATTCTTTTTACCAACCATATATATCTCTTGTAAACGTTTCCATACCCACTATTACCTCACTACATACTTCTTTTAGATCACATCCTTAACCTAAACTGGTTAGTTTTCTAAAACTAACTAGGAACAATAAGAAACTCATATATCTACCACTAGTTAAGCTATATCAAATATCTAAGTAATCACAGAAACACAAATGCACAAAACACCTCTTCTTCATTAAATGCCTATTTCAATATTTAACGTATTAAGAACTATATCATCACTTAATGTATGTGCTTTCAAATATTTTCTAACCAATTTTAGAGAAGTTTTCCTATAGCTCTTTTGAATCATTCAACTTACACTAACACCTTGTCATTGGTGCCACCATAGAATTTTGTTACAGAAGCCCCAACCATCCCAATTAATTTTCCTTTTACCTCTTATTGGACCACTCCCAGACTCCCAAAAAATACTCATTTTACCTTTTTCTTTTCTTAATTTACCCATTCATCCATCTCAACAACCTTATTTCATGTATACCCATTCTACGAATGTATTACTTTTTAGTTGCCTAGCAACATACATTACATAAGGTTTAACAGCTATCTTATACTATTACCCTTTCAACTTGAGTGAATCAGTCACACAACATCCTAGAAGCACTTTCTAATAACAACATTCAACTCTACTTTCACATTCCTCCTTAAAATATCCTTTATTATGGAAAATAATGCAAGATAAAGAAGGTTCTTCTTTTTGGAAAAACTCTAGTTCTTAATTTACATCAATGCACTCCCGTTTCCCATATTTAGTAAAGTTGCATTCCATGACCTCAATTTTAATTTATTTAAAACCTTCTATTTCCGAGGTTTTCCTACACAACTCATGCTTTGCATCGACTCCCCCATCAAGTTTGCTTCACTAGTACCAAATCTTGCAAAACGTATACACCAAGAAACCTTCCGTTATATGAGTCATAAATTCTTCCATAGCCAATGTAAAAGAAGATCACTAAGGACTCTTAGCTAATCCCTAGTGCAAAAAAAGAAAAACCAATGGCTTCACCACCAACTGTTTACAATCTACAAGTCCTTAACGACATCAATGCATTCATTTCTTCCCAAAACCAACCAACTCAATTCTTGGGTGCTATGCAAGAAAATTATATATAGCTCTCACCACATATAGTTACTTGGTGAGTCATGGATTTTTCTGCTAGGTGGAGAAATGATGTGGCCAATCAAGACTCCCACCTAACAGAGGACCTTCCGGACTGGCCACGCGTATTCAACAAACATGACCTCATTCATAGAAGTGCAATAGATTTTGTCATGTGTAACAGAAGCTGTCAAAATTTTAACACCTTTTAAGTCCTATACAAGCAAGATGCAAGATTTAAGGGAGCCATTTTTTCAGGTTGCAAAAGCTTTTGGGGCAGAATCTTAGTATGTAAGGTAACGTTGACTAGAAGTAAACATGGACAAATGGGATTCTCTAAATAAGCTGCCACATGCAAAATCCAATATTCACTACGATTCTATGTCTAAGGCATTTCACTTAAATCCCTGACTTCATCTAATAGTATCAAATTACTTCTTACATCTTTTAACTTACCCCCTTGATTAATAATTTATTATTATAAACTTCCAGAACAAGAAATATAGTTCTTCCCACTCTCTAAAAAATATCCTTAAATTAAATCCCTATATCCAAGAAATATCTTACTTTTTCAGAAATAAATAGCAGAGAAAATCTTACACATTATGGTCATATGTAAAATAGAACACATCAAGCAGTGTATTAAATCAAGTCAATATTAATAACATAAATTATAGCTAACACTTCAACAAACACCACAATGTTTACATTCAAATGTTTCATATTAAGAAGTCAAAAATAAGGTACAAGGAAAAATCAAGGGAAAAAACAAACATAGGCATACCTCTTGTGAGCTCCCTGAACATCTTAACTCCAAAATGTGAAAGTCTAGACACGACCATAATCGTCCCAATTACATAAAACCTGATTTAGAAATATTTAGTCTTAAAAAAATGCAGAAATTTATAAAGTGAAAAGTAATTAAATTGCATTCACAAGTGCATACATCCTTTATACATGACATTTGGTTACTTTTTTAAAATGAAATAACTTAAAATTACCATATCTTGAGTGGAGGCATCTAACATATCCTTCTTTTATCTTCGGAGTTTTCGTTTGAAGATCTTTTGGAGTCAATTTTAATTGTATATTTATTAATGTTTGGGTGATTGTTCACACCCCAACTCAATTATTCATGGTGATTCAACCAATGAATTAAGTGTCTACTACCTATTTATTAAGTGTGTTTAAATCAGTGGTCATAGGTCAAGGTTGTGGAATTGTTCTTGTGCTTTGCATTTTGGGATTTCCTTTTGGAGAATTCATTTTGCCCATATTCTCTATTATAGAAAAAAAAAATTAATCGTCCTTACCCCTGAACTCTACCTTGTTTTGGGCAAACCACATACATCTTGAACTATGGTTTTATTCTCTCCATTATCTTTCACCTATCACATGTTTCATAATCGGGAAGTTCAATACAACATTAATATTGTTGATCAGGCGGGCTAATTTAACCCCCCTTTACACGCGGAGCTTGATTACGAGCACGTGTACGCGTTTTGGGTATAGCCGCACACACTGAATCATTCAATAAAGCTGTCACGGCTGTACAGCAGTCCCTTTCACGTGCCGGCTGTCAGCAGCTGTGTACAGTGATTAAACCGTTTGGTGAAAAGGTAAGATTTGAAAATGGCAGAGATATCTGACCGTTCTTATCACCAAAAAAGGCGATAGCTTATCAAGGAAGCTACCTTTTGAATTCCAACTTGTAGGGGGACGCCACGTGTCCCAAACCCAAAATGCAAAGCACAAGAACAAGGACTTATGTTCCCACGGCATACTGCCTTCTGGGCACCCGAGGGAAGGGGAATCTTACTCTTCCCTCGGCGGACCTTACATTACTTGGAAGACGACTTTAGGGGCATGCTATCCCTAACGAACTCGTCAAATAGTCATGATCTCAATGGATCCTCGAAGTCACATCTACTTACTCCCTAGAACGGACTTCGAGTGATT
>JAUPMG010193723.1:0-10144 GCA_031762675.1 Pachysandra terminalis
AAATGAAACATTTCAGAAATCAACCATGTTCCAACATGTATAATATGATGGTGCTAAGCTAATAGTGAGTTTAGGGAGTCATGCTTACCCTTTTTTCCCAAAACTCCTATTGCTTGGCCCAACTAGTCCGACTTGATTTCCGGGTTGAGGGATCGGATTTCACACCAGAGGCTTAACTGACCCGGAAATTGGGTAAACACACGTAACTAGTCAAGATACACGTGGAGTGGTTCGGCGTGGTGTTCGACGACCTCTCGGCGCGCCTAAATGAGTAAATGTGTGCCAAATAATTTGACACATCGGGGTTTGGTCCAAATGTGTCTAGATAGACGAGAAGTCAAGTTGGTTTAATCACATTTTTCCTTCGGCGTGCCTAAGGAAGGCTTCGGCGACCTACTTCGGTGCGCCAAGGTCAATTCGGCGACAATTCCAGAGAGCCCATTTTGGTCTTTGAGATTCGGTAACCTCGTCAGTGCGCCAACGAGTGCGCCGAAGTTGGGGAAAAGTCTCCTGATCTTGAAATATTGCTAGGAGTTTGGTCTCACCCCCAGAAATGTTCTATTGTGGTCAAATTATTACTTTAGTGGGTCTTATGTAGGGATTGAGGGTTTTCCCCCTCTTTCCACTACATTTAGGGTTGGGTTTTAACACATACATGCCAAATATACAAGTCTAGGGATTTGGGTTCCACATACATCATACATAGGGTTTTAAAATCCCTAGGAGAAGGTGGGTATGAGGAAAAATCACTTCTCCTAGGTCCAACACTAAAAACACAACCAAATTAGTCGTTCAAAGAAGATTACTCGACTTGGGGCGAAGTGTGAGGGTCGGATTTGGGTTGTGGCGCATCCCGGAGCTTGGAAAATCCTTCTCGAGCTCCAAGCATCCTTCATTGCTACAAAATCCCCAAGAGAAGAAGAGAGAAATGGGAAAATATGTTTTATGAGCCAAAGGCTCTATTTATATGAAATCTGTGAATAGTGTTTTCACTTAAGGGCAAAATGGGATTTTCGGCCTATATTTCTCGTCTGGTCATATTTCGGGTCCCGATAGAGGGCTTTTGTTATTAAGGTTGCGTTGGATCTCAGGAGACAACGTGAGTGATTAATTAATTTATTAAATTAATTAGATCTTAATAAATCCCTAATTTATCATCTGATCTTTAATTTGACTATTTAATCTTCATTTATTTCCTTACTATCCTAATTTTCTGAGGTTAGGGGTTTAATGGGGACAACCCAAAGCTATTAGGGAACCTAGTTTCATTATTTTGGATTTTTGTTCTATGCTTAATCTTAATTAGTTGAGGTCAGAATTTCAGGTCGTTACAGTCCTTGCCTTGGCCACAAGTAGACCAACCGGTGTGCCGGCCAGCCAGCCGTTCAGCCCAAGTTTGGATGATTTGTTGGAATTCATGAATATACTTATTTTTTGATTGTAGATAGTTAATTGTATGATAATTATGATTGATCTATGACATTAAGTGACGGCTGAATTAATTGATTTATAATTGTATATGTTGAATCACACATTATGTATAATTTGACTGGATGAACTACCATGATGACGTATACCATGCCATGAACTTCATATTGTATATTTAGAATTATTATACAATTGTACACTTGATTGCATGATTAGTTAATGTGCACTATCACCACACATGCACAATATAACCAAGTTGCCTTATTGACCATATTTTGGTCATAGGTAGACTTTACCTTCAGACTTCACTTCTATTGATGTTCTGATAAGATTTGAGTGAATCATGATTTGGTGAGGAAGACTCATATGGATTGAAATAGGTTGAGGGAGTCATGATCCAAATATACCCCATTATTTTTCATCTTGATAAACGTATCATAATACGTGACGGATGCCGAGTGAAATTCTGTTAGTAGATCGACTAATGTATGGATCACAAAGGAGAAGTACACCTAGGTATCCCCTTGGGATATTCCCTATGATTAAAATAACAGAGGTGCTTGTGACCCCTAGGTCGAAGCTCCTAGAAACTTTGATACGTAGATAGAATAGTTCAATTATCACATTACCATATATAGGGGGATGAACTCACTACGGTGGAACATTCTTTGGTATTGGACTTAGATCGGATGTAGTACATACACTAATCGAATGCCAAACAGCATGCATGTTGCATGAGTATGCATTACATTCATTAATAATTGAATCAACAATCATATTGCATTACATCATTCATTATATGATCATGTTTTATTGCATATTGTTACTGTCTTATCTATGTTGTATCATTGGGTAGTGGTATTGACTCTATTCCAATTAAAAATGTATTTTAATTGCTTTACTTAATGAGCTAAGTGTAGCTGACGCCTTTGCATAATTTCAGTTAATTTAGTTGAAGAGTATGATGAACCTTACCCTTTTTGTGAACATTGCTGAATTTGATGAAACGTGGAGTGATTTTCTACTTAGATTTCCTATTTGATTTATCGGTTTATTTCTTAGATTAGATATGATGTATAAGGTTAGGAATTTGATTTAAACTTGGAAATTGGATGTATTTATTTTCCTTTCCGCTGCTATTTCATTAAGTGTTTTGGATGTAATAACTTAGTTACATTTTGATTAATTTCAGTAATGATAGTTTCCTTTAAGTTTATTTAAATTTCTATGGTGTGGCTCTTTGATTGACTACCACTCCCGATCTCGATTGGGGTGAGAGTCATGGTTTGAACCTAAGGGGTTCTATGAGAATTACCTTAGGTTTGGGTCGTGACAAAGTTGGTATCAGAGCCTAAGTTTTTCAAGTTTTAAATCAGATTCCAAAAGTTTTTGTTTGCCAATATTTTTAAAGTTTTCAAGTTGTTGACATTTTAAAGTTTTCTATGTGGTCTATGAAATACTAACAATCTGGAAATTAATTCATGATAAGAATCGGATGTTGTCTATTTTTTCTACAGGTACATAAGTTGATTAGTAATGGCCGGAAGAAGAAGGACTAGTAGTGTGGTGGATACAAGTGTGCCGCCGAAAAGTCTAAATGACAACCAGAATCTGCAACTGGCTAGAATTTTTCAAGCCATGGGGCAAATGGCCAATATGATGCAACAACAACAAGCTCAAGCCTAAGTATAAGCCGAAGCACAATCCGCAACACAAGCACAAATAGCGTACCAATAACAACAAACTGAATCTCAGAAGAATGTCAAGAGCATTGAGAAGTTCAAGAAGTTGGGATCGACTATCTTCAAGGGCACAACTGATCCGATGGAGGCACAAGCTTGGATCGACTCGATGTAACGTATCTTCAATGTGATGGAGATAGAAGACACGGAGATGGTACGATTTGTTGCCTATATGCTTGAAGGCGAGGCGAGGCGTTGGTGGAAATCTACCTTCAAAATCGCTTATGTTTACACATGGGAGGATTTCAAGATAAGGTTTTATTTGAAATATTTCCAAGGACTATAAGAAGGGAGAAGGACTAAGAGTTTATGAAATTGGAGCAAGGGCCCATGACAGTACCGGAGTACGCGGCGAAGTTTATGGAGTTATCTCAGTTCGCTCCTTATGCGATTGATGATGAAGAGAAGAAAGCTTTTAGATTTGAAAGTGGACTGAGGCCAAGCATCAAAAGCCGACTGATCGTGAGGGAGTTCACGGAGTACTATCAAGTAGTGGACTGTGCACGCAAAGTGGAGAAGGACATAGTGGAATTCCATAAGGTTCGAGAATTGAAGAGGGAGAGAACTTACCAATCAGATCTATAGAAGAGACAAAGGATGGAAGAACCAATAGAAGATCGTGGGAATGCACACGTAAAAGGTACTAATTGCGGGAAGAGAAGACATCGAAAAGACGAGTGCTGGTGGCTGAAGAAATCACAAGAACAGTAAGTACTCGTACCCAAGCCACATTATCAACTGAATTAGAAATCGGTGCAGCAACAACAGTTGAAAGAGAATAAGAACGAAGCACCAAAGAATCAAACTCATCAAGCAAAGGTCTTTCCACTACAACAAGATGACACAACTGAAGGTACCGTTTGATTTCAGCAATAAGTTGATTTGAATCAGATTATATCAAGGTAAGTATCTCAACTTTCTTAATTAGGGGGACGTTGAATTTCGAGGACGAAATTATCTTAAGGAGGGTAGAATGTAATAACCTGAACTTTTATAGGGATTAATTCATAATTAATTATATATATAGGGGTAATTTAAAATTTTAGAAGTTAGTTTACACCTTTGACTTTGACTGCTTGTGATTGGTGGGTTGCACAATAGGAAACCAGAATGCTTCACACACAATCATAACTCTTTAGTTATAATGTGTAGCTAAGATATTTTAGGAACATTTTAATCATAAGTTAAAAGCTAATAATACGTTAACCTAAAGTAATTAATAAAATAAAACTATAGGCTATAAACAAAGGTCAGTTCAACTTAAATAGAAACTGGCTTAATTGATTAAACTAAAACTAACCGAACAGGACCTAGCTCTAATAATTAATTAGTTGGACTTAAGTAAATCCCAATAGGATTAAAGCCCAACTAAGACTTAAGCCCAATTAGTTTAATTAAATAACTAATTTTCATGCTAATTAAATAATAATAAATTATAGTCAAGTTATAATACAACTAGGACATTGGACTAAGATTAAAACACCCATTAACATTCCTAATATAATTAGAAGGCTTAAAACCAATGGTTAGGATTATTTAGACTGATCTAATGGCTAGGATTAAAAGATAATTGAACCTAATCTAATTAGGATAAGATTAGATTATAACAATTATTAACTCACACTAGAACTAGAACACCACTCATCTAAAGGTAGTAAATTAATTAATCTAACTTAAAAGGGTTGTAAATCAATCTAACTTAATTAACTAATCCTAAACTAAGTAAAAGACTATAGAATTATATATTGGATAGATTGGGACGTTTGAATCATAATTCAAGAGTGTGAGAGAGATTGTGAGTATTGCTGGAACTGTTAGAGCTTGGAGAAGAAGGTTCAGACTTGAACTAGGTTGAAGAAGAGGAAGATTCAGCACGTCAAGCAAGGTAAGTAATTTCGATTACTTTATATTTTTGATTTGGATTAGGTGAGATGCCATATTCTCTGAATATGACAAAGCCCATCGAATTCAAACACAAATCATGAACTGTTTTTCATAAAACTTAAGTTTTCTGAGCTTAATCAATCCAAGCAAGGTAAGTTATGATTTTGATTGTTATTTTAATTGGGTTAGTTTCATATTTGAATTTAAATATGATTTTCTATTGAATAAAATTGCTAAATATGTGTTGAAATATGAAAATCAAGTAAAATAACCTTTTCTGGGCCATCCGGCAGACTGCTGGTGTGCCGGCTAGCCTACTGGTTCACCCAGGTGGAATCTAGCAGACCTACCGGATGGCCATATTTGTCTGTGAATTGGAAAACCAGCCCCTGCCTAGCCTACAGGTGACCAACTTGTGTGCCGGTTAGCCTACCGGTGGCTACCCTGAGAATTTTTGCAAAAACCCACTCTCTGCCTAGGCTGCCGGATGGCCAACCGGTGTGCCGGTTAGCCTACCGTTCAGCCTTTGACCCTGATCCTATTGTGTTCTGGTTCCTGCCTAGGCTACTGGTGGACCAACCGGTGTGTCAGCCCGCCTGCCGGTCAGCCCAGGTTTGGATGATTTGTTGGAATTCATGAATGTACTTATTGTTTGATTGTAGATACTTAATTGTATGATAATTTTGATTGATCTATAACATTAAGTGATGGCTGAATTAACTGATTTATAATTGTATATGTTGAATCACACATTATGTATAACTTGACTGGGTGGACTACCATGATGACATATACCATGCTATGAACTTGATATTGTATATTTAGAATTATTACACAATTGTACACTTGATTGCATGATTAGTTAATGTGCACTATCACCACACATGCATAGCATAACCAAGTTGCCTTATTGACCATATTCTGGTCATAGGTAGACTTTACCTTCAGACTTCACTTCTATTGAAGTTCTGATCAGACTTGATTGAATCATTATTTGGACATCATGATTTGGTGAGGAAGTCCCAGATGGACTGAAATAGGTTGAGGGGGTCATGATCCCAATATACCCCATTATTTTTCATCTCGATAAACGTATCATAATACGTGATGGATGTCGAGTGAAATTCTATTAGTAGATTGGCTAATGTATGGATCACAAAGGAGAAGTACACCTAGGTGTCCCCTTGGGATATTCCCTATGATTAAAATAACAGAGGCGTTTGTGACCTCTAGGTCGAAGCTCCTAGAAACTATGATGTGCACATAGAATAGTTCAATTATCACATTACCTTATATAGGGGGTTGAATTCACTACAGTGGAACACTCTTTGATATTGGACATAGATCGGATATGGTACATACACGAATTGAATGACAAACAGCAAGCATGTTGCACAACATATGTCTTTGCATGAATCACACTTGGTGACAACTAATCGAATGCCAAACAGCATGCATGTTGCACATCATATGTCTTTGCATGGAACACACTTGGTGATCAACCCTTTCTTTTATTTCTGCATATGCGTGCATTGCATTCATTAATAATTGAATCAACATTCATATTGCGTTGCATCACTCATTATATGATCTTGTTTTATTGCATATTGTTACTGTCTTATCTATGTTTTATCTTTGGGTTGATTAAAAATGTATTTTAATTGCTTTACTTACTGGGCTAAGTTTAGCTGACACCTTTGCGCAATTTCAGGTAATTTACTTGAAGAGTATGATGAATCGTACCCTTTTTGTGAACATTGTTGAATTTGATGAAGCGTGGAGTGATTTTCTACTTAGAGTTTCTATTTGATTTAACGGTTTATTTCTTAGATTAGATATGATGTATAGGGTTAGGGATTTGATTTAAACTTGGAAATAAGATGTATTTATTTTCCTTTCCACTGCTACTTCATTAAGTGTTTTGGATGTAATAACTTAGTTATATTTTGATTAATTTTAGTAATGATAATTTCCTTTAAGTTTATTTAAATTTCTATGGTTTGGCTCTTTGATTGAATGACACTCCCGATCTCGGTTGGGGTGAGAGTCATGGTTCGAACCTAAGGGGTTCTACACGAATTACCTTAAGTTTGGGTTGTGACATCTACCTAACCCGATCTTCATCCCAGACACTTCATCCCCCATCTTCTTTCTTTTCGTCAATACTATCATCCCTGGTTCTGGGGAAGGTCTTTTAGGTGGCTTCGATATAATTGAAGACGGTGTTGCTGACTCTCCAACAGTGCCGTTGTCCAACTCTTGGACGTTTTTGGAATGATCCAACGGTAGGGAGGAATTCACCTCAGAAATCAAATCCTCAACGATTGTCATGAAGCCAGCCTAAACAACAGGCACATATTCCAGAGGTATGTCGACACCCGGTGTAGCAGGGAATTGGCGTCGATTGTTGCTTCTAGACATTGTTCCTGAAAGAAAAAAAGAGACATAGTAAAGTAAAGGGGTGTCAATTGGTTTGGTTTAAACCGAAAATCAAAAAAACTGAACCAAAAAAAGTACGCTTGGTTTGGTTTGGTTTTTTTTTTCATTTTGGTTTGGAAAACAAAAAGCAGAATTTATTCGGTTTGGTTTTTGGTTAGGTTTTGACAAAACCAAACCGAACCGAAAAAACCGAAATAGATTATACATATAAAGATATATACATGTGTATATGTGTTTTATATAAAAAAAATAGTATTAAATTTTGTCAAACTGAACCGAAAAATCGAACTTTTCGATTTCTATTTTGGTTTGACTCGGTTTTGGTCCTATTCATTGTAGTTCAGTTTGGTTTTTGGTTTTCTAAATCAGTTTCTATTTCGGTTTGGTTCGGTTTTCGGTTTGGAGTAATGTAATTCGGTTTGGTATAGGTTTGACCACTAAACCGAACCAAACTGACCGAATTACATCCCCAGTAAAGTATGAGCATATGGTGAATGATTGAACAAAGCGATAAAAGAAAATCCTTATTGATAAGGGGAGGATCATAGGAGATCTATTTTCACTATGAATGAAAAGAAGGCCAGCATCAACAATCCCCATCGTCACGGTAGGACTGGCCGTGTCTCATCCCAAACCTTAGAGATCTCATTGAAGTACCTATAAGATTCGAAATATGACTCTCACCCCATTCCACATTGGAGTGGTACTCAATACATTGCCAAACACAGAGACATTCATTAAAATAATTATAAATTTTGAAATTGAAAGTATCTTAAAAATAATCCATTACATAAACATTCAAAACAACAGAAATAATTAACTACTCCTAGTTTCATGCTCCAATCAAACCCTGATCTTAATGATACTAAATTATTAAAAACATAAAACCAACTAATCCTACTACAAAATCTATTGAATTTCACTCGGTCATCCATCCAACAAGATAGGCATTTGTCTTGTAAGAAGAGAATCAAAATTGGTCTTTTGGGATGGCCAGTCTCTCAACACATGCAAATCAGTCCATCAAGAACTTCTTTACCAATATCATAATTTCCAAATTATAATAACACTCATTATATCCATAAATTTCAAATATAGAATTATGGGTCAAGTCAAGGCATTAAACCCACACCAAGGTCATCATGCTCCATAGGCATATGTTGTGTGAGTGTATTGTGCACATTAACTAATCAATCAATTTGTCTACATGACAAAGTATAATTTAGGCTATAAAATATGATCATAATGAGTTCTAAAGTAATAATAACACGAATCAAAATTTCACCTGTTGGGCAAACATAGCAAATTCTCCTTAATAGGTCAATTATGCAAACGATTCTCCAAACTCCAATTCTAACACCACATACAGTCTCAAATAGGTCTTAGAAACATTTTGGAAAAATTTCACAGCAATCGGAACACTTTCAAAATTTTCGGTATAGCTCTAGTATGCCGTTGGGATCATCGGCACACCTAGCACTATACCGCTAACTCGGCAACCTGGCCAGTGAGCATAAATAAAACACACAGAGGGTCGGCACCCAAGCGGTATGTCGTCTTTCCATCAGAACCTCAACCCGAAACCCGAAAACATGGTCTGTGTGTGTCACGACCCGAATTCTAAAGAATGACTCACACACACACGTAAGCATAACACTAGGATTCCAAGGCTGACACTTACTCCCTTCTCTAAGCACATAACCCAAAGGAGTGGTAACCTCTAACCATAAGTAGTAAAATAATACTGAAATGAGACAAATAATTCAGCCGAAGAAAAATGAGCATAAAGATGTTAAAACAAGACAAGTTTTAAATACATCATTACTATCATAAGTATAAAGAAAGGCCGAACACATAGCCTAAATAAAGAGTACGACTACTCCAGGCGAAATACATCGAGTCCAATGGCAGGTACGTGGAAGAAGCCATGACTTCTCGTCACCGCCTCCACATCATCAAGGGGTCCATACAACAGTACTAACTATGTACATAAAATGTTAGAACCAAAAGGCGTAAGCTACGCGCTTAGCAAGTGTAATGTGCAAGTGTAATGTAATAATCAGGATGACCATGATGCATGCATTGGATGCCATGATCGATGCATGCATTGGAGGCCATGATCAATGCAGGGTTCATTCATTTTATGCAATGACATGAACAGATATAGATACATAAGTAGGCCCACCGACAATGGCCTCATCAAACACGTGATATGCACATGAATGTTATCAACTCCGTGTGTTGTCTTGATGTCTCACGCTTGATCCAGACTGTTACACCGCGAGTCAATCTCACGGATACGCGGCCCCTTTCGGGCTAAGGCTACCTCGCCGATTCTATGTGTACAACATAGTTTTAGGGAGTCACAACCCATGAGGAAGTAATGCCCCACCTCTATATTTGATCATGGGAATGAATCTGGGGCTCCTCCAAGATATCCCCCGTGTACATCAATCACACACATACAATCAAACGATCGTCATCCATATCTCTCATTTGGCACTTCTATAGTCCAAGTATCCATACATGTTATTCGATGGTCCTTCATAAAGGAGCCATGGTAGTCTGGGGTCGAAGTCCTCACAAGGACTGATCATGCATGCATGTCCACTACATGAATGATACTGGCAATCAGCTACATGATATGCTGC
>JAUPMG010193734.1:0-10143 GCA_031762675.1 Pachysandra terminalis
ATCGATCACATTGCGCTCGATCGCAAAGCTACAGACAGTAACACAGAGGTTACTGCCAGCTCTGTTTTCTGGGTTCTTATAAACAGGATTCCCGCAGATTTTCTAATAGGATTGAATCCTAACTAAGTCAATACCATAACCATATTGAAATATATGTTAAAACTAGATCGCAAGTCCGATACAAACTAATCATGTAGTTCAACAAACTTCATGCAAACAGAATTTGAAACTGTTATATGCAGAACTTGTAATTCATGTAATTCGACCCAAGTCAAAGCAAGTATATATATGGCAATGGATAGTTCGTGATTATCCTAACACAAACAGAATAATCCCTCAACGATTTAAGTCATAAATTTATGCCAAAACCAGCGTTATGTTCATTCTCGTATGGTGAAAGCAAATCAAATATATCATCAATTACAACGAATAAGACGCAGACCGGATAACTACTTACGTGTTTGGATTTGAGTAACAGCCACGCGAATTGGGAACTCCAAATAGGGTATTTCTCCTCTCTTTCTAATCTGAAACAATGGCTAGTTCAGATTTTACAGTTCTTTTCTCTTTCTCTTATGGTTTCTCTTAAACACAATAGATCTCTAAGTTTGCAATCCCAACAGTTCTACCGATCTGAGGAAACGTGTATGGTTAGAGAAATAGGAAGCTTTCTCCCCACTTCTCTTCCCATCTCTCCTCCATGGCAGCCATGATGTGCACGACGGATTCAACGCACCATTCGTGCGTTCAACAGTTGGGGAGAAAACTTTTTACAAAGCTAACCCCAAAGAGAAGGTCTATTAACAAAAGGGCCACTAAATAAAAGTCCCTAATTATGAAAACTCCCTAACCTTAATTAAACACACTAACCTAATGCATATATAAAAATTATAATTGCTAATTAATTAAATTGATTATGGGAAAATAAATTTAATGGCTTTAGGTCATTACAACCTACCCACTTAAAAGAATTTCGTCCCCAAAATTAAGGTTGTTCAATTCTAAGTCCAACAAATAATGAAATCTTATCTCACTCATTCTCTTCTTCTTCTAATATTGCAAAGGTTGTATGTATCAAATATTTTTTCAAATTTAAATCGTTACTTGACAACCTTCTTACCTTAGAGATCAGGTAATCTAATTCTCAAACTCCGCATGTAATTCATGACTAGTACTTATATAGCCACATCAGTTTCTCTCATTAATGTCATTACCCATAAGACTTAATTACATCTTAGGTAAAGTTCACAACTTAATCATAATTGTGAATTACCCCGGGTTGGGTGGACCCTAGATAGATCGGGTTGTTTGGAGTTGCCACCACTCATTGAGTTTGGGTGTGAATGGTCACCCAAGGGTTGGTATTTTATCTTAAAATAGATCTAAAAATAATCTTTTAAGCAAGGTCTAACCAGATTGGGTTGGGAGGTTTAGTTAAAAGAGCATGAAGGTTTTAGGCACCCACTCTCTTCCGGTTTAACCGGTTACCTGGTCTAATTCTATTTGGCCAATTAAAATACAATCCTAAAGAAGTAAGGTAAACCAAGAAAATCCTAAAAAATCCTAAAATAAAAAAATTCCTATTCGACCTAGGTCCTAAGGGTCACTAATTAACCTAACCCTAAAATAAATAATACAAATAAAACCTAATCTCAAAAAATATTAAAGATATAAACAAAATCAAAATGCATGAAAATTAAAATACCCTAAAGATTTAAGAGCCATAAAAATCAAAAATAAAAATTTAAAAATAAAATTTTACTGAAGAAAATGAATCAGATTACAAGGAATTTTTAATGAAATCAGATATTTAATGAATCCAATCTAATAAATAAATAATAAATAAAATACCTGTAACAGCAGATCCAAATCTTTGATTTTTGACTCCCGGAGAACTCGGCTTGGTCGGTAACGATGGCAACAGTGAGAAGACGGCAACAAGGGATTCTGTTGGGACTTTCAAGTTTGAATAGAGGTTTTTGTAGACCGATTGAAGGAGAAATATTGGAAAAAATTGGGTTTGCAGGAGTAGACAAAGGAAACAAAATTCAAAGTTCGTTTTATGGGGTTTTTGTAGAAATTGGATGGGTTTTTTTTTGGGATTTTGAAAGGTTTCTAAGGATTCTAATGGCTAAAAGAATTTAGAGGATTAATGGTTTGAGTTTTTGCAGGTAGAGAGAATTGGGTTTCGATTTACCTGAAATAGTCGATTCTATTGATGGGTACAGAAGTGTTTTCATGGAGGATTTTGGTGGCTGACGAACACAAGAGATTTGGGTCTTTGAATGGGAAAAAACGAACAAGGTTTTAGGGTTTAAATCATGGAGTTGGAATGGGAAGAACTAGGGTTTCAGATGGGGGTTCTATTGGTTCGATTATGGGGATTTGGTTTGGGTTTTTGCAGATTTTGATTGAGGTTTTGATGAACAGGTGATGGGTTTTTCTTCGGGGTTCTTGGCTAAATTTAGATGAAGAAGAAGGACTTAGAATAGCAGACTTACCTTCTTCGTACTCTCCACGAATTTCTTTTTTTTCTTTTGCTTTTGATCTTACCTCTTCTCATAGCCGTGCAAGGCTAAGATCGCCGGTGACATTGCCAGCTCGATTCCCTATTCTCCCATGTCTCTTTCGTCGTAATATAATCTCTCCCCTCTCTTATCTTCTTCAATCTCTATCCCTTTTCTTCCTTATCCCCTTTCTCTTCAAACCCTAATATCAAGAGGAAAGAAGAAGAACCCAATACGGTTCTTCTTTTCTCTTATTTTTATTTTTTTTAATTTTTTTAAAACTAATCCAATCCTTCTAATTAATCTTAATCATATACCATTGTCTAATTAATCCTAATCCTAAACCATGGTCCATTTAAAACCATTTTTTTATTACCCACTTAATCCCTTATTTTTAATTATTTAAACCAATTTAAAATATTTACCACAAATACCCCTCTCACCACCGATTTTAGAATTCGCCCAAATTACAGCCATTGGAGAGATCTTGCATCAAAAGATCAAATCCGGCGTCGAAATATTTTTCCAATGTCTAGAAGTTCTTAATTTGACCCAAAATAGCATTAGGGGTAAAACGGTAATTTTCTCCTGTGTTCTCGGAACTAGACGATAATACATCCGTTGGAACTCATTTTTCGCCTATAATTCAATTATGCTGCCAGAAATGAATTTTGGTGAATGACGAAGCACAGGGGGTCAACTGAGGGTATTTTGGTAATTTCTTGGATTTTGGGAATTTCAAGGAAAATTTTGGCTTAAATGAATTTGGGATTGGAATTGGGATCGAACATGAAATTGTGCCAAGCTCAAGCCTCCAGAAGCTGCAAAGATCAAAAAGCAAGTTTTTTCCGTGCAAATTGGGGTGTCTACAATAATCATTCTAAACAGATTTTCTATACATGGTAATAGCATTCACCATTAACCTTTATTCTAATAATATATATTAGCATCTAATAACATACTAGATCATCAATTATTCGTATTCTCATTCAATAATTTCAGTGTCCACTCAATAGTATCGTATCTCAAATCAATGTCATATAACACATGAATTTCCAGTATATTCCTAACTATCACATACTCAACTTATCTTGAAGAAATGATGCATGGCATCTACTCATTCAACACATACAGTATATGAAGATTAACAATTCCTAATCCTATCATATAGCCTTGTACATGATATAAATCCATTACCTTATTTATAGTTTAAATATGCATGGTCATGACATTCCACAACGTAATACGAGTTTAAGCATACATTACTGAAACAGTCACATCACATTAATTTATGCAATAAAATGCTAATTTAGGAATTTTTACACAGGCGTGTACATTGCATATCTTAGGTCACTATATGGTCATACATACCTACACATACGTGCAATTCAGTAACTCAAGAAGTCAATAAGTTCACACACAAATTAGCAATATGATTCCTAGGTTTCACTAGATTACATATCACTACAATCCGTTATGTTTCAATCATGGAATTCTCAAATTTAGTATGCATTCACTGTACATCATACCCATACTAACCTCACATGTAGATCGTGTAATAGTAACATATATAATCAATTAAAACAAAGTGTGTGATTAATGCACCTTCACCGTTCGCATGTCTTCTTAGGCTATCTATAATCTTTCCTCACGTGTCCCATTATCCCACAGTTGTAACACTTGGGTAGCGGGCGTGGCTGAAGTAGTACCACCACCTGAACCGTAGTGTCAACTGGGACGAACATCTCCACTGTCCTCCCATCTTGCCTCAATGGTTGTCGGCAATTTCTTCGTATATGTCCCCACTCCTCACAGTTGTAACACCTAGGTGTCTGACGTGGTCGTGGTCAGGGTGGCGTCACAACAGGTGTCACCAAGTCACCCGGAACCGACATCTCTACACTTTCTGCCTCTTCCTAGGGTCTTGCTTCTCATCTCTCTTACGCTTCCTTTCAAGATATATCTTTCTCTTTAGTTCCTTAGGTCATAAAGTCTCACCCTCGTCTCTATTACTCTGTTTCCCATTCTCATCTCCTAGTGTGTTCTGTCTCTTCTTTTGTTCTCCTTGAATTAGTTCCTCCATGTCTCCCAGTATCTTATATAGACCTGTCAGTAAGGTATTCATTCCTTCCTTAATAGACGAGTCCTCCTCAATTACTC
This sequence comes from Pachysandra terminalis, assembly GCA_031762675.1. NCBI lineage: Eukaryota > Viridiplantae > Streptophyta > Magnoliopsida > Buxales > Buxaceae > Pachysandra > Pachysandra terminalis. The sequence continues at coordinate 4,668 of JAUPMG010193734.1, forward strand.
CCTTATGTTCCTCAGCCATCTACAATTAATAAAGTAATTTAAGTACCCCTCTAAGAGTATCCATACAACAATTTACCAAGCAAGCACGTGACATATCATCATAGGAACTACACACATTAAGGGTTTACCAATACAAATGCACTTAGCGTTCATTTTTATTATCTTTGGTAGTCAACATTGGTATCAACTTGTATTGTACTCATACATCAATAGTTATCTCACTTCTCAGTAGTCTCTACTATATGCATCAATTATGAATATATATATAACCTTAAGCGTATTAGGTGACCCATACAAGTCCATAAGCATTAACATAATGGTCACTAGTCTGCTTAACCCTAGTTCGGTTATTCCAAGGATATCACATTTCATGTTCCTCTCAAGGAATTCCCAAGGAAATTAGGAGTCACTCAACTCCTCTACACTATTCTACAACATCAAGTTTGACTCATAACAAGTCTAGCTACTCATATTACTGTTCTACACTAGTACTACGGTATAACTCACACCTCAACTGAGTCATAGATTTCAGGTCAAGGTACATGGTCTGCTAGTATACAAATAGTGCTCCATAGGGATTAACCAATCCCAAATCTAATATTACTTTACTAAACACCCTAAACGTCAATCACATAATTGATCAAAATCCAACTTCACAATCCATTGTTGGTCGGTGGTCTAGTCAGTGGTAACAGGTGTACCGGTCAATTCTAAGTTGGTCCCACTCAAATAGGTCCAAGTTACTAATGGTCCTCCTCATACCTATAGTCCATTTAAGTCATAACATAGTCGGTGGTTTTGATCGGTGATGGTAGTTCACCCATTGTAGTCGTATCGAGCCATAACAGACCGCCAAGGTAATTGTAAGTCTAACACATCACTCACAATACCTACATGTTTCACTTATTATCTATCAATCACAAAACAATTTATATAAGAGTTAGCCTTCACTAGGTCGTTCATCCAAAATATAAATCTAGTCTCAACATACTAAACTTCATACGATGAGTTCATAGTTACTTCACCGTATATCACTCCTTCAATCCTAATGTTCGCATGCATAAGTGTTCACACAAAACAATCAACACACAGCCTAAAATTTGAGTTCTATGTTCCCCCATCCTAACTTCTGGTTTTTATGTGATTCCTAAATTCTCTAGTATTAATAACTTTACTCAATGAAAAAAACCTTCGGTTCTGATGCCAATCTGTCACACCCCAGATCCCTTAGCCCGAATCCCTAGGTGAGATGACACAGATCTCGAGGTGAGACCTTCGGGATCCATTCTGGACCGCGGATTTCTGTATCACAACTCGGCTTGAGATAACGATTTCAATGAATCCAAAATGGAGTAGCGGAAGCAAAAAAAAATCATGCCATAAAAGATAGTCAAAATGAGTACAATGAGTCAACTGGCTTCAGCTGAGCCTTATTACAACATTCAAGATCATAAAGTAATAAATATAGAATTGAAGCAGCATATGTCCATCACTCTAATTCGATCTGCAACATGAAAGTTGCATGAGTTTGGAATATTCAGCAAGCATGATCCAGTCATCATCCACATCATCATAAATGACTAAAATCCATAGATTAAACAACAATAACGATAGAAATCAATAGCATGTGATATGACATGAATATGATGCAAGGATGACAATCAAATGAACTAATGTATACTCAATCAAGAAATGCAATGTAATGTGGTTTATGCCTATATTTATATGGTATGTTAAGCGTCCCTCTTGCAACTTCATGAAGGTTTCGGGATCTGTGTCCCTGGAACATCCGGCTGTCCCGTCTCCAATCCGGGCTCTAACCCATAGTTCGAAGCCCACCATATGCTGATTTAGAGTGCACACTACTCAAGGTCCAGTAGACCTTATGAAGCAACTATGATTCATAACTTATTCTGTAGGACTTTCAATCCACGGGATTAGGCAACCATGTCTTTCCCACCAACCGGACTCACTTAACATTTCACATGAACATAGTTGAATGCCCTCTCCTATGGGACACAGATGAGAGATCCCCTCAGAAGCTATTCACGCACCCATACACATGAATAATCCACTGGGACCCATCATACAACTCCCCACGATGAAAAACATAGTCATACACAAAAGGATTCATCATCTCTAATTACCTATGTGGAGACCGACTGAGGAGTGTGTCTACTTGGTTAGCAAAAGTTAAGGACAACAAGTAGGTTACATTCATTGCAGGTACTCGACCCTAGACCCCACTTGATCCCATCAATAAGTACTGATGATCCAGGATTTGTACGCATACACGTGGCAATACATTATTGGTGATGTACACGTGGCACCCATATTGGTGACACAACTTGGTCCAATCAGCTCGACTCGGTCTGACCGGATCTTCTAGAACCAGATATTTTTCTTTTCTTACAGGCTAAGTAAAGAAAGCCTATATGAAGGGGATTTCAGACCAAAAGAGGTAGGGAGGAAGATACAGAGGAAGAGAAAGGACTGCAAAAGGCTACGATGCCTCTTCTTCTTCTGTCTCTTTCAGTTTTGATAGTCTGTAATACATATGTATTGTAAAATCTCAGTATGTGAATGAGAATGTTGAGCACCCAACGAGCAACCCTTGGATGTAGGCACCTTTGCCGAACCACATAAATCGTATGTATTTCCCTTTGATGTTTACTTCCCATTTATTGAATTCGACATGGCGTCGTTTGTACAGCCGATTTTCTGGTTTAGGCGAACGGTTGAAACGTCCTGGACCTTGATGCCTTTATTCACTTCAAATCGGCTAAAATCTAGTGATTATCGGCGTAATCGGCCTAATCGCATTTCAATGACGATTTTCTACCAAATTTTCGATCAACATTTTGGCGACTCCGCTGGAGACGTTCATTCGATGTTCGTAGTCAACAAGAAGCAGTTTCAGATTCTGGTTACTGCCCCAACAGACTCCATATCCCGAGTCTATCTCTCCTCAAGGTCTGCGTCCGAGGTCGGTCTCGACCCCAGGTTGGTCTTCTTCACTTGGGTCTTTTTCTGGAGATTGAGCACTACTCTCTCTTTCTTTTTCTCTTTATTCCAACCTCGGGGTCTCAAGAGATTTCTCTCTGTATTGACCTAATTTAATTGAGGGTCCCACCAATAAAGGAAAAATCGCACAAAATCCGAGCTGACTCGGATTCTATCCTACATCAAACCGCCACCGCCATCGAGATGTGAGCCGGCTTTATATTTCATTCAAATCAAAAAAGCGACGCGCGCGAGTCACAGTGTTAAGCATGGCCCCATTACTTACCCATGCAAGTAATATTGTTGACATGTACAGTTGACTCGAGGTTAATCCATAGGGATTTATTCCAACCTCAGGGTTTCAAGTTTTGACTCAAGGTGACCCGAGTCAAAACTTGATCTTGTTGGTATGCGCTCGATTGCGAATCTGATGCGTTCGATTGCAAAATTAATGTGTGCTCGATTTTGTTGGTATGCGCTCAATTGCGCATCTGATGCGCTAAAGCGACTGAAGAAAATCTTTATTTTTATTCCGATTATCTATCCGAGGTCGGTTGGTTTCCCTTTATTAACTCGAGGTTGGTCACTAGACCGAGGTCCGTCCTCTTTATGTGTTTATGTGACCCGAGGGTGGTCAATGAACTTCTCTCTTTGTATGTTTATTTGCCTCGAGGTTGGTCACGTTTCTGTGACCCGAGGTTGACCCGAGGTTGGAGGCATTAATTGTTGAACTCAAGGTTGATCATTTATTGGTTACTTTGACCCGAGATTGGTCAATCAAATGCTCTCTTTATTTGTTTCTTTGACTCGAGGTCGGTGGGTTTGAGAAATTTCTCTTTCTCTCTTTGTGCCAACCTCGAGGGTGTAAAGCTTAACCCAAGTTCCCTCTTTATTCCACCCTCGAGGTCTCCATTCTCGACCCAAGGTTGGTAGGTTAGTCTCGGTCTTGATCCCGGCTCCCCCGGCCCCCGTCTCTCTCGGGTTATCTTTCTTGAACCTCGAGGTCTCATCTAGCAGCCAAGGTTGGTCTCAACCCGAGGTCAGAATCTCAACCTCGGTTCCTCGAATTCTTCCAGCTCAGAACGAGTACCTTTACTGGCGAACGGAAAGCCAAAGCATGTTAGCGCTGCCCTGTTGCCATTCAATAATGGAAGGACCTCGCCTTCGAAATGGGACGATGCTGAGAAGTGGATTTTTAGTCTGGATGCCGAAGACAATGTTAGTAGACCTTCAGCTCCGGCACCTCAGAGGCGACCGAAATCAAAGAGTGGGCCGTTTGGGCCTCCAGGGATTGGATATTATTCAACATATTCCCTTACATTGCCTTTGTTTGAAAGCAGGGTTGTCGGGAATTTCATGTCAGGTTCTCTGTTTTCAACCGGTGTTATGTGGCTGATGCTCTATCCAGTTGTTATGGTAGTAATGGCGAAACTTATCCTGCATAGACTGAGCCTTGCATGACGCGTTCAGTTAGTGTGCACGAGTGTTCGGATTTGACAAGCCAGTCGTCGTTGCCGAGCTTCCAAGTTCAGAGCTTGATGAATCAACCGATGAGACCACCTTCTCAAGACTCCACTCAGTTTGCATGCAAGCCTCTCGATCTCTCTCACAGAGATTCATTCTCAGGTTCTCTCTCCCGGTTTCGAACCTGAGATATATCACTGGAGATTCTCTTTCTCGAGCTCGATCTTCGTTCCTTCTCCGATGCTGGTTCTTCCATCAAGCTCGGTCGATGTTCTCTTCCTTGGATTGATTCTTTCTCCGAGCTCACTCGATGCTCTCTTTTCGGACCATTCCGATGCCGAATCTATCTCTCTGATGCTAATCATCTTCGACGATTCTCGATGCCCTTTGGTATTTCTCTCGGTATTTATTTATGTGGAGCGTCATGCTCTCTTTAAAGAAATTCAATGAACTTCAAAGAAATTCAATGGATTTCAAGTGATGAATATTCTTCCTTGGAAATTGAAGTGACAGCACATTAATGTCAATTTGACTGAAGCATGTGCTGGACTCTTCACATTTTCTACTTTCTTCTAAATAGAAGAACGAGTTTGGTCTCACCCGAGGACACGTCTTCCGTTTCCTCGTGTTTATAACCTGACCTTCAGTTTATTTTGGAGCAGTAAAGGCTTATTTTGTTTGGGGCATACACCTCGTATATGCCCCCAATATTTACTTATTGGGAGCTTACACACAACATATTATATTTTATATGGCCCTAAGCCACTTCGAAATGGTGAATTCGTCATTTATTTTTTTAAGCGGGCTAGCCACTCCGAGATGGCCAATTCGTTGCATATTATATTTTATATGGGCCTTATCTTCTTTAGCGGGCTAGCCACCCCGAGATGGCGAATTCATCCTTTATCTTATTTTCAACGGGTTTTCCACCCTGAGATGGCTAATTCGTCACATTATGTTCCTTGATGATGCCCTTCTACCCAGATTCGGTTCCGATCCTGGCTGGAAT